>JBBPBX010008435.1:28361-52089 GCA_038048925.1 Garcialebias charrua | reverse complement strand
GGCTGAAGGAGGAAAACTGTTCTGCGAGAACTACAACCAGACCATTCTACAGGTTTTTATTTATTTATTGTAAGTTTTTGAAAGTTGAAATCTGAGACCCCCCTCCTCTGTTTAAAGTTGATTGCTTACAATGCAGCTTAAGGCCTGATTCCAGCCATTTCCACTCCAATCCACACCTTCATGCAGGTCACAGGTGACCAAAACATCCCTCATGAGCCAGACAGACAAAGAGCCTAACGAGCCTCCATTGTGAGGGATGAGTAGCTTTAGTTCAGGACTATTCAACGAAATTGCTCAGGGGTCACAGTTACTGAAAGCCAAGAGCTCAGGGGCCAGGCGACCAGCAGTTATTGCCATTAAAGCTGCTATCTGCGATTTCTGTATGACCAAAACACTTGGAACAATTTTCAACAAGGAAAAGCATTCTGCAGTCCGTGGTCTGTGAACTTGAGATCTGCAGCTCCGCCCCCAACTGCAGTCTCTCGGAGACGCTGCGATATTCTGTGTTTATATGTTAATAAAACCTTCTAAAAAAATAAAATAAAACCATTGAGCGCTAGTCCAGCACACCAGAAGACCAGGAAATCTTCAGAGCCTCGGGCAGCCACGTTGAACCCTACTTTTATTCACTCGTGACAATTTCACTTCCTCATTCATCGCAGTCGGCAGAGGAAGCGGTACAGAGCGGTGGATGAAGCGATTATTTGACTTTTGGAAGAAAAAAAAAGTCCTGATCAGGGATTAAGAAGGGGAATTTAATACATTTGTGTGACATACAAAACAGTCCTGCATTGCTTTCCAATCCTTTGAACGAGAATGTGCGCGGCGCTGGGACAGGTGGGGGCGTGGGTTGGGGCGAAGCTCTGTTGAGGACAACTTGAACGCAGCTCTTTATTGGCTGATTAAAAACTCTGTTTTTATTGGCTGGAAAATGGCGTGTCACCTTTTCTTTTTAGAAATGCTTATTTACCACCTGGAGAAGCAAGGGGACAATATATTTTTTTTTTTCAGAGTTTAAATTTTTTTTATGGTTTAAAATCTAGTTTTATTTAAATATGAATCCATTGGTGGGTCAAACTGAGTTCATTGGTGGGCCTGATTTGGCCCCCAGGCCACCAGTTGAATAGCCCAGCTCTATTCTAATCTGCATGTGATTAACATAACGAGACCGCTCGACCATCCTTTCCCGAGGATGTTCTCTGTCTGCTGGACCTGGTTCTGGACTGCTGTTTCTGAGGGCAGCTGCTGCAGTCCTACCATCAAGCTGCTAACTGGACCTGCTAACAAGAACTGCTAAGCCGTTAACAGAACAGAAAAATGATGTTGAAAGAACCTTGCTGCTAAGAGAACCACACTGTTGATGTATTTTTTCCAACTTTGACACCTTGTTTTTTTTTTTTAGTAGTATTATTTAGTATGTTTTTAGTATTTTTGTAGTATTTTTGTGTCTTTAGTATTTTAGTACAGCACTGTATAGTATTTAGTATGTTTTTAGTATTTTTGTAGTAATTTTGTGTTTTTAATATTTTAATAGCATTTTTAGTATATTTTTGGTATTTCTGTAGTATTTTTTGTGTTTGTAGTATTTTAATAATATTTTTAAGTACATTTTTAGTATTTTAGTAATATTTTACAGTATGTTTTTAGTATTTTTGTGTTTTTAGTATTTTAGTACAGTACTGTATAGTTTTTAGTATGTTTTTAGTATTTTTGTAGTAATTTTGTGTTTTTAGTATTTTAATAGCATTTTTAGTATATTTTTGGTATTTTTGTAGTATTTTTTGTGTTTGTAGTATTTTAATAATATTTTTAAGTACATTTTTAGTATTTTAGTAATATTTTATTAGTATGTTTTTAGTATTTTTGTAACATTTTTTGTATGTTTTTAGTATTTTAGCTGTATTTTTTAGTATGTTTTTAGTAGTTTTTCATGAATTTTTAGTAATTTAATAGTATTTTTAGTACATTTTTAGTATTTTAGTAGTATTTAGTATTTTTTGTAGTTTTTTGTACGTTATGAGTATTTTAGTTAGTATTTTAGTTGATTTTTTGGTATGTTTTTAGTATTTTAGTAGTATTATTTTGTATGTTTTTAGTATTTGTCGTATTATTTTTTATGATTTTAGTATTTTTTCTTTTTTTAGTATTTTAGTAGTATTTTGAGTATGTTTTTAGTAGTTTAGTTTTTTTTAGCACATTTTTAGTATTTTTTCATAGTATTTTTGTAGTATATTTAATATGTTGTTAGTATTTTAGTAGTATTTTCAGTATATTTTTAGTATTTTAATAGTATTTTAGTATGTCTTAGTATTTTAGTACTATTTTTAATAAATTTTTAGTATTTTGTAATATTTTAAAATGTGTTTTTAAAATTTTTGTAGCATTTTTCACGTTTTTAATATTTTAGTAGTATTTTTTCAGTATGTTTTTTATATTTAGTAGTATTTTTAGTACATTTTTAGTATTTTAATAGTATTTTTTCATATGTTTTTAATATGTTAATAGTATTTTTTAGTATGTTTTTTCGTAGCATACTTTGGTATTTCTTGTTTTTTGGGTGAGTCGAGACGGTTCTTCTCGTCCCAAGTGTTTCATTGCATTGTTAACTTTGTGTTGATTTTGAATATTATGCAAAATCAACACAGTAGTTCTAGTCCAGGACTATTCATCGAATATTATGACAAACAAACCTAATCTGAACCTCTCTTGCAGTTCTATAAAGCTGGCACAACACACTCCAGACATTTGTGAATTGAAAAAGTTTCTTGGACGGGAAGCGAAACGTCTTCAGCTTCAGAATATACTGTAAGTCCATTTGTTTAGTTTTTAATCTTTTTTATTTATTTATCGTGACCTGAATGACTGAGAATCTTCACCAGTATACATCAAAACATCAGTTATGTTATGCAAGATAGTTAAAAAGTAAAAAACTTTTGAAAATTTAAACTGCTTATATTTGTAACTTCTGAGAATCAAAGGGAAATTTTCTGTTTATTTGTCCCCTCACATTAAAAACATTTAAAAAGATTTAAAACCGCAGAAAAAGACGTCAGTCCCACTTGACCCAGTTTATATTTTTATTAAAATAACATTGAGTTTCATTTGACTGTAATAATGTCGAGCTGTCTGAGGGAAGCAGAGAAAATCTGTGATTCAGTGTTTTTATTCTGATACAAAACATCTGATCCAACTCGTCCAACAGAAACAAGAGTTCTGACGCCCCCTTCAGGACACACCTGAAGACATCTGTCTTCTACTGTTCACACACACACACTTCTGTCTGTGCTTGTGAAGACCATCAGTGTCACAAATAGCCATAAATAACAGAGAAAGCTGTGAAGGCTATGGAAAGTGCTCACAAGAACAGTTAAAACTTCACGCAGGTCCTCACAAACACATGTTCAGGAACACAGATTTTATGATTGAATTAAAAAGAAAAGCGTTCCTTGACTCCAGAACTAAACCTGATTCTAAAAGCCCTTTGAGCAGCCGACTCAAAGTGAAGACCGGTTAAAATGTCCCCACTTTCCAAAATGTCCCCACGTTGTCGAAAACATTTAGACTGAGGTCCTCACAAGGACAGATAAATAGTACACACACACACTCTTTGGCACGAAGCAGCTCCTTAGAAAAACAACAAGCAGGAGATGGACAGTGATGATGTCATCAGGACACAAAAAGCACACAGACTAGTTTTAGATGGAGTGCAGTGATGTCATAACAACCAAACATTAAGTTTGACTTTTCCAACTGACGTTCAGGTCCCTGAATTCACCACGACTACTTCATGTATTTTAAATGTAATTTGTTCTGGTTCCTGAACATTCCACGCTCGTCTTAAACGTCTTCCAGATCTTTCCCATAATCACCACTCCAAAATGCCCCACCGTAGTGAGAGTTCCTGAATGCCTCAAATATTTTACGCATGACGTTTGTTAAAAAGTTGTAACATCCTGATGATCCACAAACGCCTCACACGTAAATCAGCTCATAGTTTTCTTTCTATATTTTTTTAAACATTTGATTTTAGCTTTTAAACTTTTCACATTTGAGTTATTAAACACTCCAGTACTATAATTTCCCCATTTTTACTGGAGCTCCTGAAGGCACCACAACCATTTAACCACCTTTCCCAGACTTGTTTTTATTTTGGCACTGGTTTTAGTTTCCCCACACACCTGTAAAACTCTGAAACACTGCAGTGTCACTCGACCCTGAATGCCTCATCCTTGTTGTTCCTGAACGCACCACATGCATTTAACTTCTAATAATTTGTCTAGTTTGTCAAAACTGTGAAATACAGAGTTCAAAGAAACATCTGGAGCCTTTCAAAACATTCTGTTCGAAAAGTTACAGCAGCAATCTGGACCGAACATTAAGACAACATTTTATTATGAACTATTTAAGGAGTTAATCCTCACAGTTGATGACTTTAGTCATCAACTCAGGCTTTAAATAGAAGAGGAGACTGTTTAAGGAGTGTACGCACAATGTGGATTAATTAATTAATCTGTTCATTAAAATACTTCATTTTTACATTTATTTCACCTAAAAACTGCGTCAGAAATTCCATCGGACCCTAAAGGCAACAGACCAACAGACTGCCCTGATGGTGAAACTATTTCATATTTTCATTAAAGGAGATTTTAAAGAAGCTTAAAATTATTTTATCACCTCCAAGTGACCTGGTCTAAATTTAAAATCTTATTTTTTTTTTTTAAATCCTTTCATTAATTATAAACTCATTTGTGTCAAATAATCGTTAACCTCCATCTTGGACCCTCGAGCCAATCGGATGACAGCGTTCTCACGCAGCGATGCAACAGGTCAGCTTGGTATGAGGTCATCACAGTGATGTCATCAGAATTACAAAACACACACACAAAGCCCAATAATATTCGGTGACGACTTAAAAAATCAGGAGCAAACGTTGTCCCGCGTGGCTTCATCGTCACCATCGTCGTTCCGTCCATCAGGTCTCGGCAGTCCACGAGACCGTTTAGTTCCCGGACAGGAAGTGAGTCTGATCGTTGCTTGATAACAGATGACGTACACAGCCTCAGACTACACCTCAACACCTGCAGAATCCAAGACACTAACGAGCTCATCCACCCGTTCGTTAACAGATCCATCCAGCAGCACCACCCGGCTCCGCTCCGGTCTACCAGACCTCGCAGCGCTTGCCGGTGTTCATCGGCGTCCCCTCCGGACAGCTGAAGTGGCGGCTGAAGTCCGGAGAGTTGGCCAGAGTGCCGATGACTCTGTATCTCGGGGGGCTGTGGGGGTCGGTCACCAGGCCCTCGTGAGCACTCTCCGGTGTTCGAACCGAGCACCAGACCTGGAAAGATTCACAGGTGGGGGGTCACAAGTCCACCCCTCCACACACACCTGACAGAAAACTGTTGGACAACTCAGAGGGAAAATGACAAGAAGCTAAAGTGAGCTCAGATCCAAGAGGACTTTTTACTTTGGTTTACAGGTCAGAATACTGCTCAGCTCTCTGAAGGTCAACCAGGTTGAGGTTCTGGACTCTGACTGGACCATCTGAGCACCTTGATCCTTCTCTTTTTGACCCAGTCTGTTGGAGTTTAGCTGCTGTGTTTGGGATCATTGGCCCTCATGCACGAAAATGTTCGTATTTTTATCCTAAATTCCTCCTACTTTTGTTCGTACGAAGTGTTCGTACGAACATGCCACGTCAGATCCAACAAAGTCTTCTATCGTCAGGAAATGTGTGTATATGAGCTGTGTAAATAATGATGAATCCCACCTGTTCTATTCACCTGCTCGTGCACGCGGGAGGTTATTTACATAATTCCCACCCCTCAAAACACCATATAAGGATATAGTTTCCTGCCACCGCGAGCAGGAAGTGTCCATTCATTCCGGCTTTTATGCGTCAGAAAACACACAAACGCGTTTGGCGAATTAAAATTGACTCGCCTTTGATCATAGTGTCAGCCCCGGATCTGAGCGCAGACCCACACAGAATACAGATGACATCAGTGAGCGCCCACAGTCAACAGGCAGTTTATATTAAAAATGACATGAGACAACTGTATAAGCTGGTTTCGCTTTTTTCTCCCCTGTCTCTGCAGCGGCGCTGTGTGTGTGTGTGTGTGTGTGTGTGTGTGTGTGTGTGTGTGCCGACAGTGGCACGGGGTGGCACGACAGTGGCGCGTGGCGCGGGGGGGCGCGTTGCGTGGCACACGGTGGTCGACATGAGTGGCGCGGGGGGCCACGCGCGGGTGGCGCAAGGTGGTGGCGCGGGGGGGCGCGTTGCGTGGCACACGGTGGTCGACATGAGTGGCGCGGGGCGGGGTGGCGTGGTGGCGCGGGGGGGCGCGTTGCGTGGCACACGGTGGTCGACATGAGTGGCGCGGGGGGCCACGCGCGGGTGGCGCAAGGTGGTGGACGTGGGGGGGGGTGTTGAAGCCGCTTTAATTAAACCAATATGTGTGGTTGCATTTAATTGTTTTTAAACTCAAAATATTTTCTAAATAACGAAATATAAAGTTATTAGTGGAGAAAAGGCCGTCTGGATAACAGCAGACCGACTCCTCGTAAAATATACGACAGGTCTGGACCACACGTAAATTTTGTTCGTATCTGAAAAAAATCCTAGGATACGAAAACATTGTTGGATGCCACAAATGATCCTAAATCACTCGTACGCACAGTATAAGAACAAATCTGTGCGTACGAACGGTTCGTGCATGAGGGCCATTGTCCTGTTGGCCCCAGTAGTCTCAAGCTTCTGCTGTTGGACACATTTGAATCCAGATCGAGGTTCAAGATTCTTCATTGTCATTCGCATCACATGTGGTACATGAGGTGGAACAAAAATTGTGTACTCAAGGTCCCAGTTACACCCAAAAATAGCAAAAATACAAAGTACGGTATATACAAAAAGAAACAGGCAAGAATCCAAGATATACGGTAAACCAGTGGTGCCCAATACGTCGATTGCGATCTACCAGTCGATTGTAAAATCAGTTTGGGTACAAACCGGATTCCAAAAAAGTTGGGACACTAAACAAATTGTGAATAAAAACTGAATGCATGTGGAGATGGCAAATGTCAATATTTTATTCGTAATAGAACATAGATGACAGATCAAAAGTTTAATCTGAGTAAATGTAACATTTTAAAAGGAAAAATATGTTGATTCAAAATTTCACAGTGTCAACAAATCCCAAAAAAGTTGGGACAAGTAGCAATAAGTGGCTGGAAAAAGGAAATTGAGCATATAACGAACAGCTGGAAGACCAATTAACACTAATTAGGTCAATTGACAACATGATTGGGTATAAAAAGAGCTTCTCAGAGTGTCAGTGTCTCTCAGAAGCCAAGATGGTAAGAGGATCACCAATTCCACCATTGTTGCGCAGAAAGATAGTGCAGCAATACCAGAATGGTGTTACCCAGCGTAAAATAGCAAAGACTTTTAAGTTATCATCATCAACCGTGCATAACATCATCAAAAGATTCAGAGAATCTGGAACAATCGCTGTGCGTAAGGGTCAAGGCCGTAAAACTCTACTGGATGCTCGTGATCTCCGGGCCCTTAAACGTCACTGCACCTCAAACAGGAATGCCACTGTCAAGGAAATAACAGAATGGGCAAGGATAGCCCAAGTTGTTATCAACGCTCCGTTCAGAAGCCTGCATCACTGATGGTATGGGGTTGCATGAGCGCTTGTGGCATGGGCAGCTTGCATGTCTGGAAAAACACCATTAATGCAGAGAACTATGTTCAGGTTCTAGAACAGCATATGCTCCCATCTAGACGTCATCTCTTTCAGGAAAGACCCTGCATTTTTCAACAAGATAATGCCAGACCACATTCTGCAGCAATCACCCCCCGTTGAGTGAAAAAAAGATGCGCAACTTCCGTCTGCACTCCCGCTGCGATCCCCTGGTGACAGCCGTCCTATACATTGCCTCCAGTCAGCACTGTGAGACGCGGAGGATGCGGCTCGGAGCGTGTGATTGGTTCAAAGTTTGTGGGCGTTTTTTGTTTGGATGTCAATATATGGTGTATCACACCGCTACCCGCTGCTCTTCCAGAAGCCGATTTTTGTTTTTGCTTTGACATGGATAGTTTTGAAGAGAAACTCGCCGAGGCGGTCCGGAGCGGAAAACCTGGCGGGACCAATCCAGTTCCTACGTTATACCTGTCTTTGCAGTGGCTGGACACATACATTAAACACCGGGGGACAACTACAAACATTACAACAGCCGATATAACGGACTCACAAATTGAGGTAATGGAGCCTATCATCATATTAAATCCTTTTGTCCTGATAAAACATGCAGTGGGAGTGCGCGTGACGTATGCAGTGGGAGGGAAGAGGGAGGGATTACAGTACTAGAATGTATCCCCCACGTCTTTTCCAAGTATAAACACTCAATGCGGTCGGTGACACACAAGCAATTACGTCATCGCTGGGCCGCAGCCGCACATCTTGCATGAAGTATAAACAAAGCTTTAGAGGCCTGTATTAGACATGAATGGGAGAGCATTCCTATTTCTAAACTTGAGAAACTGGTCTCCTCTGTCCCCAGACGTCTGTTGAGTGTTGTAAGAAGAAGGGGGGATGCCACACAGTGGTAAAAATGGACTTGTCCCAACTTTTTTGGGATTTGTTGACGCCATGAAATTTTGAAACAACATATTTTCCCCTTAAAATGATACATTCTCTCAGTTTAAACTTTTGATCTGTGTTCTGTTCTGAATAAAATATTAGATGTTGGCACCTCCACATCATTGCATTCAGTTTTTATTCACAATTTGTTTAGTGTTCCAACTTTTTTGGTATCCGGTTTGTAGAGCGGATGAACCCAGGTCTCAGCATGGAGCTTTTCGGCGCCGCGGAGGTGGGAAATGCTCCGCACGTGAAGTCGCACATGTGCACTACAGGCGGCTGCAGTCAAAAGTTTTTCTGCACTAACAGCAGTTTTAATAAACGGCAGAGAGCAGAGTGTTTTTGTGCTGCTCACACTGATTCAGCATGTAGGAGCAAAACTTATAAAGTCCAGCGTCCTAAGAGATGTTGGTGTGTTCACCAGTTTGGACTAACTATATGCACAACGAATAATAATAATAATAAATTTTATTTGTGCAACGCTTTTCCAAATGCTCAAAGACGCTTAAATGAATACAGCTCAGCGCTGCCAGATACAGCAAACCCCCTAGTTACGACTCCATCGACCTACGAACAACGGGACCTACGAACGTATCATATTTAATAAAAATATGAAATTACTGTATAAAAAATATATATATATATATTTTTTTTTTTGTGTTTAAATGTTCTTAATTTCATGTGTACATCACTTTGTTGCAGATGTGGTTGTTTTAAAGGCTTTATAAATAATAATTATGATAAAAATGATCATTTCTGATCATTTTTGAGCAATCTTGGGCAGCAGGAAGTAGGTCTTCAGTTTACACGGTCACAAATTAATGTAGAACACCGGACGCCATTTTAGGTTCAGTCACGGGGGTCTCCGGTCACAAATTAATGTAGAACACCGGACGCCATTTTAGGTTAGCTGCCGGGAGCCGGCCTTTGAACACTGGTGACCAGGATGGCCTCATATGGATTAATTACTAGCTGGAAACGTCTCTGTGAACTTTGTGGATGTCTCAGGCAGCAGCGGATTTATCGCCGATCGTGCCAGGCCGCCGCGCGAACACCTCCGGCCTGGCTAGCTCCAGAAGCTAACACGGGAGCTAACACGGGAGCCGGCCTTTGAACACTGGTGACCAGGATGGCTTCATATGGATTAATTACTAGCTGGAATCGCTCTGTGAGCTCTGTGGACGTCTCAGGCTGGAGCAGCAGCTGCAGATTGATCGCCGATCGCGCCGCCGCTCCAACACCAGCCCATGGCCTGGCTAGCAGAAGCTAACACAGGCCTTGAGCAGCTGCCGTGGTTAGCTTGCCGGCCGCCGCGCTGCTCGGCCCGACAACAATCAACGCATGGCAACCTAAGATGTCGGCTTTGACCATCTCAAAGTAAGAAAATATATTTTTATTTATTCTGTAAATGTGAATAGCAATGTTTAACATTACAGTACACTACTGTACATGCTTAAATGTGTGCGCGCGCTCCGTTAGCGGTATTTCCGTTAGCGGTATTTCACCCCCTAGCTACGGCAGAATCGAGCTGCGAACTGTTCTTATCTCCCTAACTCGTTCGTAAATCGGGGGTTACCTGTACAATTAAAATGTCTTATTTACCCCCTGCTTTTCTGTGCACATGTTGCGCACGCCTCATCTTAAAATATCTTTACTCAGTACAGTACATATCAGTTTAGGTCAAAATACTACAATTTTATAGCCACAGTACTATAGTTCATAATTTCTTATCTGGCAACCCGACTGACATGGAAACTACAACGTTTTCGTGTAAACCCTCTAATTTTTTGTTTCTTACCCCCACTAAACATAGAAAAAACACAAATGTTTCCAGAGGTTGTTTTCGTGTAAACCAGTCCTTATAGTAGGTAGATCACTTTGACTTGGTCATTTTAAAAGGAGCTCGCATGCTGAAAAAGTCTGGACACTCCTGCGCCAAACACTATTAATATAAATAAGGTGTATTAAACAGCAGCCTGAACATGAGTCTGCTGTTGACAGATGGGTATGAATACACGTGGCAAATTATGGGTAAGAAATCAGCAGCATGGATAAAGTGTCAAATGTACAATTAAAGTGTCATTACAGTGATTATACTGGTTAGGGGTTTATGAGTCTAACAACTTCAGGGTAGAAGCTGTTCCTAAGTCTAGTGGTTCTACACTTAATGCTCCACAACCTCCTGCCTGAGGGGAGCAGGGCAAAAAGTGTGTGTGCTGGATGAGCGGGGTCCTTCATGATGCAGGTGGCCCTCTTCCATCAGAGGTTCTTCAACTATTTAGTTTCAAACCCATCGGAAGACCTGAGGCCGCTGACCATCTTTGGTTTAAGTACAGAAGCATCTTTAAAACGTCCAAGACTGCTTCAATAACCGTTAGATGCCTTTTGTCCATTTTAAACATTCACTTCATATCTTTCAAAAGTCGTGGCTAAATATTCTGTTCATAATCATTTAAAAACTCATTTAATTTGTGGAGAACATCAAGATCTTCAACGGGTCCAGAACCAAACTTTTGACCCCAGAATCTGGTCTAAGGCAGTTTTTTACAGAGTAGTGACACACGATGGCGAGGCTGTAGATTGCAACTAAGAGGATAATGACTCAGCAGCTGTGAAGTTCTGACCCGTATCACCTCCTGTCCAGTTCAATGAAACTGTAATTGGGTCATTTAGCAGAAGCTCACCTGTGCAAACCCCACGAAGAACAGCTGATCGTCGGTCAGGTTGACAGCAGGGAGTCTCTTCTCATCGCCGTTTTTCTGGATCCAGGAGCGGTACGCCTGCAGGAGGAAACGTCAGACAGGCAGCGGAGCCGTTTGAACGAGTAGTGACACCCGATGAGCGCTTCGTGTGCGTACTCACGTGATACGCAGCTTTCAGCCCTCCGTTGTCGGCGATGTTTTCTCCGAGCGTCTGCTTCCCGTTGACGTGTTCTCCGTTGACGAGGTAGTGGTTGTACTGGTCCATCATACACTCGGTTCTCTGCCGGAACGCAGTCACAGAAGAGTTCTGCCACCACGGCCTCAGGTTTCCTTCTTTATCGTACTCACGACCTTTTTGACAGAAGGAGGACAGCTGAGCAAGACGTCCAACGACGTGTGACGTTAGGCTACAAACTGACCCACAGCCAGTTGAGACTATAAAAACCAATGATTCTTTAATGTCCAAGAACTTTAATTTTATGTTTTACAGCATGAAACTGGTTGGACATTGTTAAATTCATAAATTTCCATTCATTTCTGCATTTCAGGCTGCAACTTTTAAAACTTGTTTAATATTTAACTATGACCACCAGAGGGAGCTCTCTGGTTAAATTCAAATAAGCAGCTGCAGGTGCATGCTCAATGCTCCAGGTGGATAAATCTAACCCGGTTGAGTCAGGTCCTCTGGACGGATTCTTCTTTGTTGAAATGTTTTGCCTTTTATCCAAAAGACTTCTTGCAACAAACTCAGTCTTATAAGGAGAACCTTCTCGTAGTGGATCAATCAGTTTACTGGTGACATCCAGAACTGGAGCACAAGTTAGGAGTCATCAGGACTCTGTATCACAGAGCAGACAGCGTCCCCACTAACTCAGTAGCCAGACAGAAGGAGAAATCCCACACAAGACAGGCTCTAGAGCAGGGGTCTGCAACCTTTACGATCAAAAGCGCCATTTCTGCTCTTTTGTTCACTAAATTAAACATGTCCGGAGCCACAATACCTGCTGCGACTGGGATTCTCTCAACTGGTGGCCCATGGACCACTTGTTTACACGGACACTGTGTGGGGGAAACGGAACTTTTGGGTATGTTAATTAGGTTGAAAGTTTTGCGTTGACATGGGCGAATTCTGTGGATACGACTCTCTCCCCCTCCACCCCCCGTCCTCATGACTTTACTGTAGTTACCATGCTGGGCCATTAGATGGCGCTGTGATTTTTGGAACCTTCACTACTGCGCACGCGTGCTGCCTGGGGTAAACAGAGCAGACGAGGCAGCCTGTTTTCCTCTCTGGCTAAAAGTTCAGCTACTACAAGTTGTTGTCAAGTTAACAACAAGTTAAAGCTGGAATTTGGATAAGAGTCAACAGATTTGACACCAAGTGGGACCTCTTCATCTAACAAGCTGCGCACCAGTTGCTGACTGGACCGGAACCGAGTCAACATGTCTGACTTTAGTCCGTGAGAATCAGCTGATTTCCAGCAGCGCTACAAGGTAAACAATGTTCTTAATAATGTTTCCTTGTGTTTAGTTCGATCACAGAACAACCAACTGAGGTTTTATTTTTATTTTTTTCCTGCGAGGTCGAAGCTGTTCCACGAAGCGGACCGGCGGTTCGGATGTGGGTCCAGTGGGATGAAAACAACAGAGTCCAGTTCATTAAAGTTCGGTTAACGTGTTTTTAAAAGTGTTCAATTTAATTCTCAGTGTTTGTGACATGAGTTTGTGGTGTTGAATAAACAAATAAATTAAAAATCAACCTGGTGTCTTCATTTTCAGCAGCATGTTAGGCATGACGTAACGAGTCCAGATAGCTTCATTTAGCTCAGATAAATTTAAATATCTCCCACGCTAACATAAATACTGTTTATTATTGTTAAACTGTTAATATATAGCACATTTAGTATGTTATAGTGCAGCGTGACACGTGAAATGTCCGACTGCCTCGTTAACAGACAACTGGATCCAGGCAGCTGGCTCTCTTCCAACACAGATGCAGGTAAGGTGTAGAATAATTAAATATGAGAATCAAAATATATTCCATCAGCTATAGTTCAGAAAGTGGTGCGTGTGTCCACTGTCCAGTCCACCGCCATTGTTAAAATGCCGGCTGTCTGCGCGTGCGTGCTGCGTGCATGTGTTCAAACAAAAGCTCCACGGGAGATGTTTACATTATCAACGGGGGGTCAGCGAAAAACTTCCACCTTGAGAGCAGGGTCAGAAAAGTATCGGTGTCATCGAGGGGGGCCAGCAGCGTCGTGTAGGCGATAAGCAAAGTCGCAAAGAGAAAGTAGCGGTTACACTCAAAATACGCGCCGTGTAAACTGGCCCTTAAGTTTGTTGGAGGGCGCTTTTCTGGGTGATTTTATCAAACTAAAAATATCTAATGACTTTTAACATTTATTGATATTTTTACATTCTAAGACAAAATAAAAGTCGAAATTCATGTAAAGAAGGAAAAAATATATAGTTTTTGCCCAGTTTCTAAAAACTAAAACAATAAACTATGCATTCTTATGTGATTTTTTTTAAATTGTAGAAAAATTATGCAGCCTACTTTGAAGAAATGAAGCAAAAAGTGAAAGTGAGTGTGTTTTTACCCCATGTAATGTTTCTAGTAATCATATATTAGCTAAATAAATTACAGGAAAACTGCTCAAATTAGCCCTTTTAGTTGTTATAACAACTAATAAAATTCACTTTTATGTCAGTTTTGGTCAGAGCTTGAAAGAGCCGCTGCAGAGGGACCAAAGAGCCACATGTGGCTCCAGAGCCATAGGTTGCAGACCCCTGCTCTAGAGCAATGTGGATATCCTAACTGGGCCTTCCTGAAAGCAGAGAAGAAACCCAAACAGGACTCCAGCCAGCCATCAGGTGAAAAGAAGGAACCCAGACCAGTGGTCATTCCGTATGTTGCGGGAGTTTCAGAGACATTGAGACGTTTATTTTCTAAACACAACGTCCCAGTGGCTTTTAAACCCCAAAATACATTACGACAAAGACTGGTTCATCCCAAAGATCCAGTCCCCCGGCACAAACAGAGTAATATTGTGTATGCTGTTCAGTGTCAGGAGGGCTGTGATCAGTCTTACATCGGGGAAACTAAACAACCACTGGCCAAAAGGATGGCCCAGCACAGAAGATCAACATCATCAGGCCAGGACTCAGGTGCTAACAATCCATCGTTAGGCTAATGGTCCTCCTTTATCGTGTGAACAGCTAGTTCTGACTGTCAGCAACAAACTGGTTGGTTCACTATGTGAAGCTGCAGTTTATAAGACTGAGTTTATTTGCAGCTCCTCAGACTGAAGAAGTCTTCTGGATAAAAGACGAAACGTTTCAACAAGAAGAATCCGTCCAGAGGACCTGACTTAACCTCGTTAGATAACCGGTTGCAGTTTTCCCCCACTTGAAAACAAACCGTCTTATGTTTTAAATTAGTTTGTCTCTGGAACATCTAGTCTCTGGTAAAACCTCCTGATTCTTCAATCATGTGTCACAAAGCGAAGAGAGGCGAGGATTCAGACTCACCCTGATCATCGAAGGCATGCGTCAGCTCGTGACCCATCACTACCCCGATGCCACCAAAGTTCAACGCTCTGAAAGCCAAACACACGTTCAAACAGGTCTTCAGGGACCAGACGAGCTGTCGGGCATCAAACTGAACATCGACATAAAGAAAGTACGTCTGAAGTCAAACCAGGAATGAACCAAAGCAGGCGACTGAACAGACTGGATCAATTTCAACCGGTTAAAGGTAAGGAAGGAGATGTGTCCAACAAACTGAATGGAACGTTCATGCGAGGAGCTAAACGTGAGACAGGTGCTCAGACAGACAGATAGACGGGTAGGTGAACAGACTTGGGGTGGTCGTGGGCGTAGAAAGGAGCTTGTAGGATCCCAGCGGGGAAGACAATGCCGTTCTTAGTGGGCATGTAGTAGGCATTCACTGTAGGAGGAGTCATGCTCCATCTGCAGGAGAGGAGGGAGGGGACAAGGGGAAGGAATAGAGTTAATGTCCAAATATCCATTTGTCCTGTCCAAAACCGGAGGTCTTAATCTTGTTTACAACAGGAGATCAGCAAATCGAGTTCAGGTTTCCAGGAGCAACATCTCAGTATGTTGGTGCCTTCATGGTTTTTAACATCAAGACGAACAGGTAAAAATCAGAAGTTACACCTTTCAGTTCTTAATGTCTCAACTTAATCGACCTGCTCTTTGTCCTAACCCAACAACACACAGACGCCTTATCGCCCTCAGCTGCCTGGGCCTTATGGGCTCTTAGAAGCAGGCCAAGACAAGTATGAAGATACCTGTGGCAGACTGGTTCTTTTTGTACCCAGAAGGTCTGGGTACATGGCGACCAAAGCTGCCAAAGTACGACTTGTAGATGATCTAAAACCGGGCTACATATGAGCTAAACTAATGTTAATACTTTAACTTCTCTCCATTGGCTTCCTGTCAGATTCAGAATAAAATGTAAAATATTCTAACCTACAAAGCTCTCAACAACCTAGCTCCATCATACATGAAAGATCTCGTTGTTCCAGATAATTCTGACAAAACACTTTGCTGTCAGACTGCAGGCTTACTTGTGGTTCCTAGAGATTCTAAAAGTAGAACGGGAGGCAGACCTTTCAGTTCTCAGGCTCCTCTCTTGTGGAACCAACTTCCAGTTTCTGTCCGTGAAACTGACACATTGTCCAGTTTTAAGTCTTTCCTTTTTGATAAATCCTATAGTTAGGGTTGGCTTGGGTTCCCTGCGTTATCCCTTAGTTCTGCTGCATGAGGCCTCTGGACCATAGAAATGACTGCTGGACCACAAAAACTACTCCTGGACCATAAAAACCACACCTGGACCGCAGAAACTACACCTGGGCCACAGAAACCACACATGAAACATATACGTACAGTAAATCACAGAAACAACTCCTGGGCCACAGAAACCACATATGGACCATTAAAACCACATAAATCACACCTGGACCATAGAAACTAAACATGGACCATAGAAACCACACCTGGACCACATAAACTACACCTGGGCCACAGAAACCACATATGGACCATTAAAACCACATAAATCACACCTGGACCATAGAAACTAAACATGGACCATAGAAACCACACCTGGACAACATAAATTGAACCTGGACCACAGAAACCACACACGGACCATAGAAACCACACCTGGACCACTGAAACCACACCTGGACCACATAAACCACACCTGGACCACAGAAATCACGCCTGGATCATAGAAATTACACATGGACCGGACCATAGAAACCAAACAAGGGCCACAGAAATTACACTTGGACCATAGAAACTATACATGGACCATAGAAATTACACATGGACCATAGAAACCACACCAGGACCATAGAAACTATACATGGACCATAGAAACCAAACAAGGGCCACAGAAATTACACTTGGACCATAGAAACTATACATGGACCATAGAAATTACACTTGGACCATAGAAACTATACATGGACCATAGAAATTACACATGGACCATAGAAACCACACCAGGACCATAGAAACTATACATGGACCATAGAAACCAAACAAGGGCCACAGAAATTACACTTGGACCATATAAACTATACATGGACCATAGGAACTATACATGGACCATAGAAACCAGACAAGGGCCACATAAACCACACTTGGACCATAGAAACCACACCAGGACCATAGGAACTATACATGGACCATAGAAACCAGACAAGGGCCACATAAACCACACCTGGACCAGTCATTATGTGTTTCTTTCCTGTCCTCTCCAAGCCCAGCCAGTCGAGGCAGATGGTTACCCATCCTGAGCCTGGTTCTGGTTTCTTCCTGTTCAAAGGGTGTTGTTTCTTTCCACTGTTACCAACGGGGTGCTCAAGATGGGAGCTAACTGACATTTTATAATCTACATTGGATGTAAACCTGTGAATATTTTGTTATACTGTACTTGGATTTGAACCTGGATCTAAATTTAAATGTCATTTTAGTAGGAGTGCACAGAAATTATTTTAGTTGTGAATAAGCCCTAAATAAACGTGTTCTCAGAAAACAAGTTAAATGTTCTGAACCCTTTAATCTGTAGGTAAACCCACGAGCCGTTGGGTTTTGAACCAGCACACCTCTTAACGCATTTGGTTAAAAGACAGTTTTGTGAAATCACCCCTGATGATGTGTGTGTCAATCAGTGTGTGACAGTGCATTAGAGTGTAGAATTTATTTGTGTGTATTAGAGTTCATTAGAGGATTACTGGTCTTTGTTGGGAGTCTTCCTCAGTTGGTCGGCCATGACTCGGGCTGAGAAGTTGTAGAAGTTTAGCATATTCTGGAAGAAGCTGTCGTCCGATACCTCGTACTGAAACAAGGTGGAGACGTTGTAAGGATGCTGTTCACAAGCAGAGCGTCAGCAGAACACATGCCCTGAAGCCGTCACTCACCCCGTCGTAAACATCGTCCAGCTCTTTCTGGTCCAGGATGAATTCTGGGAAACCAATCATGTCATAGATTGCGTCTGCCTGTAGAGAAAGAGTCAGGAACAGGTCAGAACACTTGGTATGAAGGGGAACATCGCTGCATCAGGCAGTAACGTTCGTGGTCGTTGGTGTTGACACCGATGGATCCAGAGATGAGTTCTGGTTAATGAGCAGCAAACAGCACCTGCTAGTTCAGGTACCTTATCTTTGGCAGCTTTTTTTGTTTCACCGTCCATCCAGCTGAGTCGGTCCAGAGATTCTTTAAACGCCGAGCGGATCTCATTGATCATTTCCTCCGCCTGCCACAAAGACAGTCGAGCTAAAGTTAACCAGATCAGACCTTCAGGTGGAGGACGACAAATTTTACGTGTTAAAAACGAAAACGTACAATCTTTTTACTGCGTTTGTCGAAGGTTGACTTGACGAAGAGCGCCCCCAAAGCAAAGCCCAGAGTGTCGTCAGTGTTCCCAATACAGGTCTGCCAGCGTGGGGTGCATGACTGTAAAAACAACCAGTTGAAACCAGCTTGAGCCTGGTTACTGACAGAGAAAACCCAACCAGGTCAAATTTTCTGGAACTGGTTACAGACAGAGGGGAAAAAGAAACCTAAACCCGTTACTGCCAGCTGGAACTGGTTACAGACAGAGAAAAAAAAAACTAAATCAGTTCCAACCAGCTGGAACTGGTTACAGACTAGGGCTGAACGATTTTGGAAAATAATCTAATTGCGATTTTTTTTCTATAAATTGCAATTGCGATTTAAAATGCGATTATTTTTTAAATATCTTCTCAAGTATTTTTCAACAAACAGAAGCAATAAATCAATCTGTTTTATAATAAACAATGTCAGATTTATTTAAAGCAGAGATTACAATAAAGCAAACAAATCTATGCCTTTTCTTTTCACCATTTCTATTTTTTCTTGTTTCATAAACATAATAGTAAACATGTTAAGTGAACTTCCTAACTACTGTCTGAACTTCACATGACAGTTAATAAATAAATATAAAAAATTAGATATAAAGTTCAAACAGTTCGGTCAGTGATCCCTGTCGGCTGATACTTTG
The DNA here is from genome assembly GCA_038048925.1 of Garcialebias charrua. Lineage (NCBI taxonomy): Eukaryota > Metazoa > Chordata > Actinopteri > Cyprinodontiformes > Rivulidae > Garcialebias > Garcialebias charrua. Next base: position 33,181 of record JBBPBX010008435.1, on the reverse strand, counting down.
CTTACTTGAAGTTGAAGCACTGGTCGTTGTCATTCTAGCCGTGCAACCATAGTACAGTAAATGTCTTTGTGGTGTTTTTTTAAAGTGTTGATAAAGATTTGTGTCACGTGACCAGTCAAATTGCAGCCTTCGCAATTAGAAAATCTAATTTTATCATATTGCGATATTATTGCAAATGCAATTAATTGTTCAGCCCTATTACAGACAGAGGGAAAAAAAACCCAAACCAGTTCCAACCAGCTGGAACTGGTTACAGAGAGAAAAAAAAACAACCTAAACCAGTTCCAACCAGCTGAAACTGGTTACAGACATAGGGAGGAAAAAAATACCAAATCAGTTCCAACCAGCTGGAACTGGTTACATACAGATGAAAAAAAACTAAACCAGTTCAAACCAGCTGGAACTGGTTATAGACAGAGGGAGGGGAAAAAGAAAAAAACAAACCAGTTCCGGTTACAGGCAGAGAAAACACAACCAGATCAAACTGACTAATCTGTTACGACACAGAAACCCAAACCAGTTCCAACCATTTGGAACTGGTCACAAACCGGAAACCCTAACCAGATCAAACTGACTAGAATCAGTTACAACACAGAAACTCAAACCAGTTCCAACCATCTGGAACTGGTTACAGACAGGAAAAAAAAAACCCCAGCTGGAACTGGTTACAGACAGAGGGAGAAAAAAAAACCAAATCAGTTCCAACCAGCTGGAACTGGTTACAGACAGAGGGGGGAAAAAAAAAAAATCCAAATCAGTTCCAACCAGCTGGAACTGGTTACATACAGATGAAAAAAAACTAAACCAGTTCAAACCAGCTGGAACTGGTTATAGACAGAGGGAGGGGAAAAAGAAAAAAACAAACCAGTTCCGGTTACAGACAGAGAAAACACAACCAGATCAAACTGACTAATCTGTTACGACACAGAAACCCAAACCAGTTCCAACCATTTGGAACTGGTCACAAACCGGAAACCCTAACCAGATCAAACTGACTAGAATCAGTTACAACACAGAAACTCAAACCAGTTCCAACCATCTGGAACTGGTTACAGACAGGAAAAAAAAAACCCCAGCTGGAACTGGTTACAGACAGAGGGAGAAAAAAAAACCAAATCAGTTCCAACCAGCTGGAACTGGTTACAGACAGAGGGGGGAAAAAAAAAAAATCCAAACCAGTTCCAACCAGCTGGAACTGGTTACAGCCAGAGGGAAAAAAAACTAAGCCAGTTCCAACTAGCTGGAACTGGTTACAGACAGAAGCAGAGAAAAAAAAAAAAAAACCAGTTCCAACCAGCTGGAACTGGTTACAGACAGAGAAAACACAACCAGATCAAACTGACTAGAATCTGTTACGACACAGAAACCCAAACAGTTTCAACCACCTGGAACTCTTCAGAGGAAAAACTAGAATCTGGTTTTATGAACACGAACTCTAACCCAGTGGAAATGATTTACGACCTGAACCAGCACAGAAAGGAACACCCAAAGGAACTAAACCCACAAGTAAAGGTCAAAACCAAGTGTCCTCCTAAACACCAGCAGAACTATAGATGGAAGGGGTCCAGACCCGTTTGGGACCATCAATACACACAAGAAACTGGGACAGTCCATGAGACCGGCTGAAAGCTCAATGAGGACGGTTACTGATCGCAGGAGAACCCATACCTGCTGCTGGAAGAGAAAGGTCATCAGTACAAAAAGAACATCCACAGCAGAACATCGAACACAGCTGGAGCATCTTGAGTACCTTCTTGGTTCCGTAGAGACTCTCCAGCAGTTTGTCCTGAGCGTTCTCGAAGCGCTGGTCCAGAGTGGCCACGCTCTTCTGAACCAGAGTCCACATCATGTAGTTGTTCAGCAAACTGGACGCAGGAACATTCAGAACATTATTACCCACTGATACAACCGTCAGGTGTCCAAAAGGTGAAGGGTGGGCAATAATGTCTTTACCCCCATATGTGGGCTGTTAGCCAAATATCCCCTGAACAGGTGGACAGACATATGAAACTCAAAGTAATCCCCAGATGAACATCAACACATTTACGGTCCGTGTACATTCAGGCAGTCCGTTTTTTCATTTGAAACAAAAAATGAAATAACAAAAAAACCACTTGTTTTTTCGTTTTTCGTTTATTGAACCAAAACAAAAAAATGGATTACAAACCGTTATCCGATTTCCGATTTTGTGCACAAAACGAAAATGGAAAAAACGGATAACGACGGGTCAGTTTCGATTTTGTAATTTCTTTTATTGACAGCGGATATGACCCGGAAGTTCTCTCTGCCCCGCAAATGTGACGTGTCGAAGCATTTGTGTGCACATTTAAGAGTATAGAACTCATTTGAGCATATTTACACAGAACAAACTTTGTATTGTTTAAAAAAACTCTTAACGTTGCAGGAAAAACCGGTATACTACGGAGCCCCCCAGGGGACGTGGGGAAAAAAAAAATCTTGCGTGCCCACGCAAAACTATTGCTATGAACGGCGGTTCCTTTAAAAGGAATGTGGACCTTCTGAAATAAGCATGTCACGATAGCTCAACTAGTAACGCATCGGTTCGCCACTCCAAACCTCACAGGTTCGACTCCCACTTGGGACAACATTTTTTTTTTTTAGATTATTTATTCATTCCAGATTAAAAAAACACAAGAAAACTATTTACAAAACAACAATAAAAACTTTCAATTATATAATCATTCCTCTTTCTTATTTTGCTTAATGGTTTTTAACTCATCCCTGAAATTCTGACACAGAATCACAAGTTCAAGTGTGAACTGTGTCACAGAATAAACACAATAAAAACATGTATTATCTGCAGCATTGTTGTTTAAAATGGCTCAACATTACGACAATGGAGCAGACAGTACACTCAATTTAATTGAATTTTGAAATCAGCCTTAAATATAAGGATGTCCAGTGTGTGCTGCAGTGGTAAAAGTAATTTTCCGTTGTATATTTCACGTTCAAGCTCCGTGGAATCAGCTGTTCGAGCCGACGCGGCAGCCTGCGCTCTGTCTGTCCCTCTGAACTTGTGATTCAGTGTCAGAATTTCAGGGATGAGTTAAAAACCATTAAGCAAAATAAGAAAGAGGAATGATTATATAATTGAAAGTTTTTATTGTTGTTTTGTAAATAGTTTTCTTGTGTTTTTTTAATCTGGAATGAATAAATAATCAAAAAAAATAATGTCCCAAGTGGGAGTCGAACCTGTGAGGTTTGGAGTGGCGAACCGATGTGTTACTAGTTGAGCTATCGTGACATGCGTATTTCAGAAGGTCCACATTCCTTTTAAAGGAACCACCGTTCATAGCAATAGTTTTGCGTGGGCACGCAAGATTTTTTTTTCCCCACGTCCCCTGGGGGGCTCCGTAGTATACCGGTTTTTCCTGCAACGTTAAGAGTTTTTTTTAAACAATACAAAGTTTGTTCTGTGTAAATATGCTCAAATGCATTCTACACTCTTAAATGTGCACACAAAATGCTTCGACACGTCACATTTGCGGAGCAGGGAGGTCCGTGTGTCTTTTGGTCATTGGATTTTGGTTTTCAAAATAAATAATGAAAATCGAAAAACTTCCGGGTCATATCCGCTGTCAATAAAATAAATTACAAAATCGAAACTGACCCGTCGTTATCCGTTTTTTCCATTTTTGTTTTGTGCACAAAATCGGAAATCGGATAAAGGTTTGTAATCCATTTTTTTGTTTTGGTTCAATAAACGAAAAACGAAAAAACAAGTGGTTTTTTCATTTTTTCATTTTTTGTTTCAAATGAAAAAACGGACTGCCTGAATGTACACGGACCATTTACTACTTTATAATAAAGGTCATTTTATAAAGTGTTAAATAAAAATTCAGGAACAGGTTATTCATAGTTTATAAATACTTTAAAACACAGTAATAAACATTTATAAACCTGTTTGTTCAAAGAAACAGGCTAACTGGAAATAAATGCATCAATACTGTCCTTGTTATATAAAGCTTTATAACAGTTTATTAATGCTTTATTAAGTGTTAATAGATTAATAACTGCATCATTAACTAATAATTAATAATTTATAAAGATACCCTTTTAAAAATGACCTTAGCAAACTGAAATAGCTCCAACTCAGTCACTTGTACAGATATTTAGCTGAGGTTTGGTGTGGTAGTAGCTGAGAGTCATCCCCAGCATAGACTCTGAACACTATGAAGAAGGGGAGCATTCAGGACGTTGCTCTGGTCCATCAGTAGCAGGAACCGTTTCTGTCAGGTACCTTTTGTCGGTCTTGTTGATGAGCTCGGACACCTGCTGCAGGTACTCTCTGGCGTAAAGAACCACGGGTTCTGTATCGTTCAGGTCCAGTGGAGACAAAGACAACGTCAGGAAGTCCAACCAGTCCACAGCTGGAGCCAGCAGCTGGAGCAGGAAGAGCCGTTACAGGAACACTGTTCAAAAGACTACGATACCCATAATGCTCTGCTTGAATGAAGGACCCCGAAAGCTTCATCAACATGTAGAACACGTTCTGAAGTTTCCTCAGTCTTCATGTGGGTTAGCAGTAACTTGGTTCAGTGAAAAAGTTTCAGCAGCACATTCAGAGGAACAAAATAAATCTGAAATAATTGAAAATGTCAGCATCACTTTAGATTTATTTAGATATGAGTCTTGGTGAATGACGCACAGTAGCCACGCCCCCAGAAAAAGACATGAATGGGGGCGTGGCTTCTTTGTATAGTTTTAAAATGATTTAAAAAATAACTGAAATGAAAAAAGACTAACCTGTTCTTTAAAATACATAAATATAAATACTGTACATAATTATTATATATATA
>JBBPBX010008435.1:0-28304 GCA_038048925.1 Garcialebias charrua | reverse complement strand
CCCCTTTAACAAATCAATTTTCCATTTAAACATTTAGTTTTTCTACAGTTTTGAACATTTAGAGGCCCTTTTTTATTTATTTAAAGTACATTTCCATCCTAAATGAGAGGAAAATGAGTGAAATATTTAAAGTGTGTCAGCTGAAACTTTAAATGTAAAACTTTTTAATAAAACCAGAGGAGGCAGCAGGTTCAGCTTCTTGTTTTCAGAAAAGGATTTAAAGAGTTAAATTTGTCCAGCAGGGGGCGCTGGAGGTCAAACTATCAGAACTTTGATTAATTTGAGGTGTTTTCACCTGCAGGTCATTCAATTATTTTGTTTATAAAACATAAATCTGTGTCAGATGAACTGTGACTGTTTCAGGATGTTTTCTTCACTGAACACCTGATGACAGGTGAGGGGGTGAGGGGGGGTCAGACAAGCCTCCTTCTCTCCCCACCCCTCCCCCACTATCATGAGGGACACAAACAAAGCCCACAGAGGAAGAGTGTCCTCCTCATCATCCTCTGTGTTTATATAACAACCTGTTATCTAACAGCCCATCCCCTCTCAGAGACACGCAGACGCATGGCAACAGCTCGTGGCAACGGTCGCCATGGCGACGCCTGAAGCATCCGCAGCCCTGAAGGACAAAGAGACGTCACGCTCGTAGACCTGAGCTGCGAGGTGAAGGGACGAATGGAGACGAGAGGCTTTTATTCTCCAACGTCAGAGATTAAAACCAGAAACTGAAACAATTCAGCCGTAATCCGTTAGAGACTCGTATAATCTGACGAGACGGATTTAAAGGTGGGGTGACATGATGCTGGAACTATACATAAAGTGGCACAACATATACTCAGCTTTGATTTTTTTGTACACAGAAGCTTCGAATAATTAATATACAAAAGTATTTTTTAATAAAATAGTTCTCTGCAGTGCGTCGCAGTTTTCAGGTGGAGAAAGGAGGGGGTCAAACGCTGACGCATTTTTATGACGTAATGTATTGAACGCACATTGTAAATAACTATGGCAGAGAATATACAAACCGAGGCATTAAGCAATTTAAGTGAAGGTTTGAGCGATTTGTCTTCAGTTTGGGAAGCCGAAGTTAGTTTGAGTGATGAACAAGAAACAGCTGGTTCTAATGTAGGTCTGCAGCCGTATTTATTTGACTCTCACCGTTCAGTGAGCGAGGTGGAGCGAGAGGGACTCCGACATTCCAGAGCAACGTTCCGAGGGTGACGGGCTGGAACCCGATCGTAGTCGTCTACGGAGCTGGCAATGTTAGAACAACCAAATGCGACAACGTACCGGCATTTTTCAAGTTATACAAAAGAAAATAGGCGATATTGAAGACAATGAAGACAATGACACTGCGTGCTAATAGCAGCGGCAGACAGAAACTTAAAGTGGTGCTAACCCCCCTGTGGATCTGTAGCTCCGCCCCATACCAGATTCAAAAACCCTCATGAAAATGGGCGTGTCGAGAGACAAGGAGGGGAGGAGGTGGGTGGTTGAGCTGCGTTCACGCCTCCTCTAGCAACTAACTAAAACAAACTAAAACTCAAGCAAACAACGTACAGCAAGCAACAACAAAGAATAATTATGTAGATGTATTTATCTATTCCCACCCGATCTATCCAAAACAAAAGGCCTAAAAAAAACAATAATACCACAAGGTATTCCGTGACCGGGGTTCGAACCTGGGTCTCTCAGACCCCAAACCTGCACTTCCACCACTGCCCCAACTTGGCATACAAGCTTTGCTCATCCATTGCACCATAAGAAAACGAATACTGTACAACCAAACAGTTTTGATGACGTAAAAAGTATTCTTGAAATAAATAAGTTAAAATATACAAATAACTAGTGCCATTCCAAAAACTATAATATGCGTTGTTGCAGTACTTTTCCAGCGTGCAATGTACCACTTCCATATAAGGTATGAACTGCAGCGAGGACCTTCTCATCTCTGCAGGGGATTGGCTCTGCTTGAACCACTTTTGTGACGTCAGAGTGTACAAGACACGTCAGAGTGAACAGTCCTTGACCAATAAGAAAATTAAGCTGTAATTCCTCTGTTCAACCCATAGGGTTACCGTAAACACGTTTTTAGACCAAATATTGCCAATTTAAACTACTACGCACACATATGTGAAGATTAACACGGACATAGTGCTATACAACATTCTAGACACATTCTAGGGAGTTTATCAGCTAAAAAAAGTTAATTTGGAGGATTTAGTTCCTCTTTAATGTCTCTACGTCACGACGTCGCATGCGTAAGTACCCGGATGTCCCGTGACGAAACACGGCGCCAATGAATTTTTCATTGATTTATCATTTTGCTTGTAAAAACGAACACATTTGAATGATACAACATATATATGTTGTGCCACTTTATGCATAGTTCCAACATCATGTCACCCCCACACCTTTAATGATGAAACAACTCTCCTCCAACGACTCCATTTACTCCTCTCGGATTCAAGATGGCCGCCACAGCCAAGTAAGCTAAAACACAAAAATGATCCAAACAGATCCTGAGCCGAGGTTTGGTGTGGTAGTAGCTGATAGTCATCCCCATCATGTACTCTGAGCTCTCACTGATTCTGCCTTTGTTTAAAAGTGAGACCTGCGAGGCGGCGGGTGACAAGCATTCCTTCAAGGAGGCACAGCTTCACGTTTGATCTGTAATTAACCTGAGACCCTGCAACACCGAGAGGCTTCAGGAGACAAGAACTGGACCTGATCGTGGAAAACCTTTCAGTTTTATCTTTAAAACATTTTTCATGACCTGGACCGGCTCTACTCTGCACATCACTCCAGACCTGGACTGGTTCTACAGATGACTCAGGACCAGGTTCTGGTCCCAGCCAGGGACCGTGGACACGCGTCCCTCGGGTCTGACCTGCAGCTCAGCGATGGTGGTTTTGTGGTAGATCTTCTCCTCGTCTCGCCGCTGGTCCTGCGGGACAGTGATGTTGGCCAGTGTCGTCTCAAACTCAAGAAGCTGCTGCATCTGAAGGTGAGTGGAAGTCTTCTCGCCCCCCAGCAGCATGCCCAGCTCCACCATGTAGTCCAGGTACGCCACCAGCACCTGCAGACCAGAGTCCAGACTAGTTCCAGTTCTCAGACTGTTGTCAGTCTCAAAGGAGGAAGACTTCAGGATCCTCACCTTCTCATTGGCTGTCTTGTTAAGGTAGTAGTCTCTGGAAGGTAGGAAGAGTCCTGATTGGTCCACCTGGAGAGGAGAGGAACAGGTGAGTCCATCAAACCTACGGTCTGAGGTCTTTACTGGTACCAGCTGCTCGGTTGAAGCCAAACTTTGCTGAGTCGTCTTGATTTACCTGGATCACGTTACTGTTGGAGTTCTTGGGGTCCGCGCTGACGCCGACGCTGAAGAACGGCTGAGCTCTGTATGGACCCGACACCGTCTTCAAAACCTCCATGAAGTTGTCCTTGTCCCACGGACCAGTCATGTTCCAGCCCCCAATCTGCAGACAGAACCAACAAACCCAGATTAAAATAATCCGACTTCCTGGACAACCTGTAAAAGCGCCGTCCTCCTAAACTAGAAGATCAAAGGTCAAAGGTCAGGGCCTCTTTTCTTTAAAAAACAATGTGACAGCATGACTTAGGTTTGGTAAGTTTCATCTGAAGGAACCACAAGACGTCTGGGAGAGAATCAAACCAAAAGTTGTGTTTACCCAGAATGCACTGCAGCAAACATCAGCTCCAACAATGGGCAAACTAATTAATGTAATTTACATGAACAACTTAATTTTAACTCTATTATAACTTTGTTTTTCCCATTATTTATTTCTGTAACTGAAATAAAAGCATCTACTGAAATAATGAAACTTTTTTCATTATTTCAACTTATTTTTTTATTTAAATTATTTATTAATTTCAGATTTTAAAAACAAACACAAAGAACTATTAACAAAACCACATAATAAAATAAAACAATACATGAAATGAAAGGAAGCAGAATAAGAAAAAAATCTTATCATATCTGCCCCTTCTTTAAACAAAATTAATTCAAACAATCAATTCAGACAACAATCATCTATAAAAAAATAACAATTTACTCATCACTCTTTACCATATATAGTAATTTGGATATAAACCAACATATATATTTTTTCAGAAATTTAGTTTTAATCATTTTCTTAAACATAGACATTGATTTTGCAGCTTTGATATCATTTTCCAAACCATTCCACAGACCTATTCGCTGAATAGACCTACTCTTTAAACTTGTTCTATACAGTGGCATAACAAAAATATTTGTTCCCTTAAGATTACAGTATAAGTACTTTTCCTTTTTACAAAAAGCGTTTGAATGTTTGAGGGCAATGTGAAGTTCTGAGCTTTGTACAATAATAAAATAATATTATAGTCAACCAAATCATAAAACTTCAGCAACTTCAATTTGCAAAACAAAACATTTGATGGATGGCAGTAATGTTTTCTTGTAATAATCCTTATAGCTCTTTTCTGTAAAGTAAAAAAAAAGGCTTAGTTATAGTTTTACACACTGTACCCCAAACATCTGTACAATAAATTAAATGCAGGACTATAATTGTGTTATATAACAAATACAGTGCTTTATCATTTAATAAATCTCTAACTCTATACAGTATAGCACTGCAATGGACCTAGATATTTTAGTTTTACAAAATTAATGTGTTGTTTCCATGACAACCTATCATCAATAATTACACCCAAAAACTTCACCTCCCTTACCCTGCATATCTCAACACCATCAAAAACTTAATTCATATAAAAAGTTTTTGAGACACCAAAAACATTTTTTTTAACATCTAAAACCTCCTGGACTTTAAAATAGCTTAAAAAACAGTTTCTTTCATCTGACAAATAAAAATCACAACAGTTTCATTTATTTTTATGCAAAATATAGGTAGGTAGTCTGCCGCCACCGGTTTATGAATGTGTGTAGCATTCAATATATGTGTAGCACTTTGAGATTTTCAGTAATGAAAAGTGCGTTATAAATTGAATTAATTATTATTATTATTAAATATGATAAATTCACCCAATCATCTCTTTTCTTTGCAGTTCTGTAAACAAAGCACAGCTGGAGGTTTAGAATCAGTACGAACAAAAACCACAGAGTCGTCTGCAAACAGACGAATAATCTGACAGATTGAAGGAATAAAACAATACAGGTATTTTAGAGAAAATTATTACTGTACACAGAATATCAGCGAACACAGCTCCTCCCAGCTTTCAGCACGGTGGTGCAGGACTGATGGTTTGGGCTCCTGTCTGACACTGACCAGGAACTCCTCTGTAGACCAAACGGTTCTGGAGTCAAATATGAGTGTGTTCAACGGTTGAAGCTTGGAACAACAGTGGGTCCAACAGGATAATGATCCCAAACACAGCAGCTAATCTACAACAGAACGGGTCAGAAGGATTAGAACCAAGGCGCTGCAACGGTCCAGAGTCCAGAACTTCAGTCATCCGATACCAGCATAATTTACATATCAAATTTTCCAATCCAACTTGTCGATATTTCCGATCCATGATGTATGTCAAAGAGTACTTATATTGCACCATACTCTGTGACTTCTGTCTTAACATCGTGTGAGTTAAACCCAAAGAAGACACTCTGAGCCTCACAACAGGAAATACCCAAACTGTAATAGCACACAAGAGGCAGGTCTATATCACAGACGTCCTTCTGACTCATGGTGCAGCCCGGAACACTAAAATACTGCTAAGCATTATGGGAAATCAACACAGTCCACTCCCCATTTTTTAGTTTTGTTTTTGATTGTGGCACTATGAGTTGTAATTCTTGTTGGTTTTGATCAACGGATACAGATTTAAACTATACATTGAACACTAATATACCGCTAAGCATTATGGGAAATCAACACAGTCCACTCCCCGTTTTTTTATAGATTTTGATTGTGGCACTATGAGTTGTAATTCTTGTTGGTTTTGATCAACGGATACAGATTTAAACTATACATTGAATTTACATTTATAAATTCAATGTATAGTTTAAAAATCAAAACCAACAAGAATTACAACTCATAGTGCCACAATCAAAAACGAAACTAAAAAACGGGGAGTGGACTGTGTTGATTTCCCATAATGCTTAGCGGTATTTTAGTGTTCCGGGCTGCACCATGAGTCAGAAGGACGTCTGTGATATAGACCTGCCTCTTGTGTGCTATTAAAGTTTGGGTAATACTTGTTGTGAGGCTCAGAGTGTCTTCTTTGGCTTTAACTCACACAATGTTAAGACAGAAGTCACAGAGTAGTGAAATTCATGTACTCTCTGTACAAGAAATTCATTATTACAACCTCATATACCTGAACGGTATCGGATCGGAAAAGTATCGGCATTGGTCGATAACCAGATTAAGTATCGGATCGGAAGTAAGAAATGTGGATCGATGCATCCCTAAGAGGTTCTGAATCAGAGTTCGGACCAGGTTCTGTATGTTCTTCGTGCTGAAGACTCACCTGCTTTTCTTCTCTTTGTGTCTTTTAGTTTTGTGTTTGCTTATTGGATTACTGGAAATAATCTGATCCATCCCGAGGACAGGGATGAAGTGATGCAGTTGCCGTGGGGACAGGATGTGTGGGTGGTTACCTTGGCGATGAGGTCCATGAGAGGCTGAGCTCCCAGTTCCTCAATCCTCTGCGTGTTGAGGCAGGACAGGTAGTAGGACTGGGTCTTCCTCTCAGCTTCGCTGCTGCCGTTAAATGTCCCGTTCTCTGGGGGAGAAGAAGAAAAAAATGCCTGGGAGTCAAAGGACAGCTGGAGCTGGACGGGTCCATTCAGTCCAGGTGTGTCCCTCCTCCAGTCGTACCCAGCAGGTGTTTGAGCAGCGCCTGGTTCTGCTCCCAGATGCTGTTGAAGGTGGACCAGCGCGAGCGACCGTCGGGCAGCGGGTTCTTCCTTATCCAGCCACCGCAGGCGTACTGGTAGAAGTCCTGGCAGGGGTCGGCGCTGCGGTCCATCGCCTCCACAATCTGACTCGCCACCGTGATGCATGCCTGTGATAGGCACAGGCCACGCCCACTGTCTGCAGGACAACATGGAGGAGCAAAAAACTGTTAGGAAAATATTAGAACAATACAAAAAGGGACAGAACGTCAAAGAAAAAGGGAGAGGGTGGATTAAAAAATCTGATGTGAAATGGAGAAAAAACAGGGAGTTACTGAAAGACATAAAAGTAAGAAGACAGGAGGAGACAAACAAGGACAGAGACAAACAAGGACAGAGAAGAGACAAACAAGGACAGAGGAAACAAACGAGGACAGAGGCGATAAACGAGGACAGAGAAGAGACAAACAAGGACAGAGAGGAGACAAACAAGGGCAAGGGAGACAAACAAGGACAGAGAGGAGACAAACAAGGACAGAGAGGAGACAAACAAGGACAGAGAAGAGACAAACAAGGACAGAGAGGAGACAAACAAGGACAGAAAAGAAACAAACAAGGACAGAGAAGAGACAAACAAGGACAGAGAAAAGACAAACAAGGACAGAGAAAAGACAAACAAGGACAGAGAAAAGACAAACAAGGACAGATAATAGACAAACAAGGACAGATAATAGACAAAAACAAGGACAGAGAAGAGACAAACGAGGACAGAGAAGAGACAAACAAGGACAGAGAAGAGACAAACAAGGACAAAGAGGAGACAAACAAGAACAGAGAGGAGACAAACAAGGACAGAGGAGACAAACAAGGACAGAGGAGACAAACAAGGACAGAGAAGAGACAAACAAGGAAAGAGAGGAGACAAACAAGAAAAGAGAGGAGACAAACAAGGACAGAGGAGATAAACAAGGACGGAGAAGAGACAAACTAGGACAGGGAAGAGACCAACAAGGACAGAGAAGAGACAAACAAGGACAAAGAAGAGACAAACAAGGACAGAGAGGAGACAAACAAGGACAGAGAGGAGACAAACAAGGACAGAAAAGAGACACACAATAACAGAGAGGAGACAAACAAGGACAGAGCGGAGACAAACAAGGACAGAGCGGAGACAAACAAGGACAGAGATGAGACAAACAAGGACAGAGAGGAGACAAACAAGGACAGAGAGGAGACAAAGAAGGACAGAGGAGACAAACAAGAACAGAGAGGAGACAAACAAGGACAGAGAGGAGACAAACAAGGACAGAGATGAGACAAACAAGGACAGAGATGAGACAAACAAGGACAGAGAGGAGACAAACAAGGACAGAGAGGAGACAAAGAAGGACAGAGGAGACAAACAAGAACAGAGAGGAGACAAACAAGGACAGAGAGGAGACAAACAAGGACAGAGATGAGACAAACAAGGACAGAGATGAGACAAACAAGGACAGAGATGAGACAAACAAGGACAGAGAGGAGACAAACAAGGACAGAGAGGAGACAAACAAGGACAGAGAGGAGACAAACAAGGACAGAGAGGAGACAAACAAGGACAGAGATGAGACAAACAAGGACAGAGAGGTGACAAACAAGGACAGAGATGAGACAAACAAGGACAGAGAGGAGACAAACAAGGACAGAGAGGAGACAAAGAAGGACAGAGGAGACAAACAAGAACAGAGAGGAGACAAACAAGGACAGAGAGGAGACAAACAAGGACAGAGATGAGACAAACAAGGACAGAGAAGAGACAAACAAGGACAGAGAAGAGACAAACAAGAACAGAGAAGAGACAAACAAGGACAGAGAAGAGACAAACAAGGACAGAGAGGTGACAAACAAGGACAGAGAAGAGACAAACAAGGACAGAGAAGAGACAAACAAGGACAGAGAGGTGACAAACAAGGACAGAGATGAGACAAAATAGGACAGAGAGGAGACAAACAAGAACAGAGAGGAGACAAAGAAGGACAGAGGAGACAAACAAGAACAGAGAGGAGACAAACAAGGACAGAGAGGAGACAAACAAGGACAGAGATGAGACAAACAAGGACAGAGAGGTGACAAACAAGGACAGAGAAGAGACAAACAAGGACAGAGAAGAGACAAACAAGGACAGAGGAGATAAACAAGGACAGAGAAGAGACAAACAAGGACAGAGAGGAGACAAACAAGGACAGAGAATACACAAACAAGGACAGAGAATACACAAACTAGGACAGAGAGGCGACAAACAAGGACAGAGATGAGACAAACAAGGACAGAGAGGAGATAAACAAGAACAGAGAAGAGACAAACGAGGACAGAGAAGAGACAAACAAGGATAGAGGGGAGACAAACAAGGACAGAGAGGAGACAAACAAGGACAGATGAGACAAACAAGGACAGAGAAGAGACAAACAAAGACAGAGAAGAGACAAACAAGGACGGAGAAGAGACAAACAAGGATAGAGGGGAGACAAACAAGGACAGAGAGGAGACAAACAAGAACAGAGAGGAGACAAACAAGTGCGGAGGAGACAAGGATAAATAAAATGAAGAAGATGCGATGAGGAGAATAAAAACATCAGAAACAATCACGGATGTAAAGAAGAACCTGAAGGACGGAGGACAGGACAGAAGTTCTCCTGGTACCTGAACTGAATCCGAGTCCCAGAACCACCAGGCAGGCGAGCAGCGCCAGCAGGGAGACCAGCAGCAGGACCGAGAGCAGAACCTCCAGCTGGGTCCTCCTGCCCAGGATGTCCACGCCCCCTTTCCTGAAGCCCACCTGAGGAGAACAGAGGAGCACCTCACCTGGAGTTTACTCATCCAACCCTTTATCCAACCAGATATCCAACCAACCAGAGTTCATCCAACCAGACAGAGTTCATCCAATCAAACATCCAACCAGACAGAGTTCATCCAATCAAACATCCAACCAGACAGAGTTCATCCAATCAAACATCCAACCAGACAAAGTTCATCCAATCAAACATCCAACCAGACAGAGTTCATCCAACCAAACATCCAACCAGACAGAGTTCATCCAATCAAACATCCAACCAGACAGAGTTCATCCAACCAAACATCCAACCAATCATCCAACCAGATATCCAACCAACCAGAGTTCATCCAACCAGACAGAGTTCATCCAATCAAACATCCAACCAACCAGAGTTCATCCAACCAGACAGAGTTCATCCAATCAAACATCCAACCAGACAGAGTTTATCCAACCAGTTTATTCAACTAATTATCCAGAGTTCATCCAACCATACATCAAACCAGAGTTCATCCAACCAAACAGCATTCATCCAAGCAAACATCCAACCAGAGTTCATCCAACCAAACATCCAACCAGACAGAGTTCTTCCAACCAAACATCCAACCAGGCAGTTTATCCAACCAAACATCCAACCCTTCATCCAACCAGATATCCAACCAACCAGAGTTCATCCATCCATAGTTCATCCAATCAAACATCCAACCAACCAGAGTTCATCCAACCAGAGTTCATCCAACCAGTTTATTTAACAAATTATCCAGAGTTCATCCAACTAATCATCCAACCAAACAGCATTCATCCAAGCAAACATCCAACCAGACAGAGTTCTTCCAACCAAACATCCAACCACACAGAGTTTATCCAACCAAACATCTAACCAAACAAAGTTCATCCAACCAGACAGAGTTCTTCCAACCAAACATCCAACCAGACAGAGTTTATCCAACCAAACATCTAACCAAAGTTCATCCAACCAAACATCCAACCAGACAGAGTTCTTCCAACCAAACATCCAACCAGACAGAGTTCTTCCAACCAAACATCTAACCAAACAAAGTTCATCCAACCAAACATCCAACCAGACAGTTTATCCAACCAAACATCCAACCAGAGTTCATCCAACCAAAACTCTAACCATTCATCAAACCAAACATCCAACCATTTAAAGTTCATCCAACATTTAAGGTCTTGCGTGTTTCTGTGTTTGATTGTGGATTCTGATCAGAGTCTGTTTGTAAAACTGACACCAGAACCAACATAAGGGTGTGGACCACAAACAGCACATAAAGGTGGTTCTAAGAAGGCAGCTATACAACCTTGGGTCCAAATGAAACGGGTCAGAACTTCCTGAAGTTGAGCAGGAACATTTTAAACCAACAGACATTTAGTTCCTGTTTTCAGACCCAAACTCACCAGATTCGGGTCAGAACCTGCTTCATGTTTGCTGTTCACACTCAAACTTTTTTATGGCAGAAACACAACCCTCATATTGTTCTGGTAAAACCACAGGTTCTGAGTGCGACCCGGTCCGCATCCAAATAAAAGGCTGATCTCAGTGAATTTTTACTTGCAGAACCTCCTGCAGAACAGAACCACCACTGATGAAGGTGAGCAGCAGCAGACAAACTCTTTAAATAAACCACGCCCACCGATGATGTCATCAGTTCTGTGCTTCAGGTGCAGCTTGTTGGTGTTTCTCACCTGTCATCAGTTTCTGGTTTTCTCTGTTGCCACGGGAACCAGATTCAGGAAGTGAGGACCAGGTGGACTGATGGTTCTGATCCAGTGGAAACCACAAACAGAACTGGTGTAAAAAAAAAAAATCTATAAAAAGTCTTGGATTAAAAAAAAGTTTTGCTCAGAACTTTTGTTGTTGTTGTTGTAATTTGGACCTGAATCCAGAGGACAAGAAACTGGACCAGAACCACAGAACCAGATGGTTCTGATCCAGTGGAAACCACAAACAGAACTGGTGTAAAAAATAAAAACTATGAATGAACAGAACCCATCCTCTCTCTCTGACTGAACCGGTACAGAACCTCCTGATGGATCTGGATCAGTTGGGCTCAGACGGGTTTAAACATGAGGTTAAATCTGGTCCAGGGGTCGGAACCAGACTCCTCCAGACAGTCTGTTCCCAGAACCATTCAGAACCTGGCAGAACCCCAGACCTCCTGCTGCTCCTGTGTCAGCACACCGAGGGGCCCCTCAGGGGATTGAGTCCACCTGGAACCACTCACAGCCTGTGTGTGTGTGTGTGTGTGTGTGTGTGTGTGCGTGCGTGTGTGTGTGTGCTGCGTTCACTGACCTCCATTCTGTCGGGAGATGAGGCCGCCTCAGCCGGAGCATCTGAGCCATCCTCCTCCTCAAATGTTGCTCGCTTGTAGCTGGACATCTGCAAAGAGACACAGAACCTAGATCAGCAGCAGAACCCGGACCTGCAGCAGGTTCTGGACCTGCAGCAGGTTCTGGACCTGCAGCAGAACCTGGACCTGCAGCAGAACCTGGACCTGCAGCAGGTTCTGGTCTGGGCCCAGGAGGGTTTTGGATCTGCCGTGCGTATCGATCAGCTGTCAGTGTGGATCTTTAAGGAGCTGCAAATTGAACGGTCCTCTGGGACCAGGGCAGGCTGCAGAGGGTTCTGACTCCACAGACGAACCGGGCCATGAGTTTTAAGAGCACAGAGTGGGTTTCTCTTCAGATCCAGAACTTCTTCCTCGTCTTTAATCCCAGGTGTCTTTTAATAATCTGAACGCTGACTCAGCGTTTTACTGTTTGTGGTTGTTGTATTTTTTTTTCTGCTGAGTTTTAATAAAAAAAACTTTGGCTGACTTTCTGTTATTTCAGCTATTCATATTTTAAAACGTTTGGCTCATTCAGCTGATTGGTGCAAGGACTTTTGGTTTCTGTAAAAAAATGTTTTAAACATTTTACTTTATTTAGAAATATT
Organism: Garcialebias charrua; assembly: GCA_038048925.1. Classification (NCBI taxonomy): domain Eukaryota; kingdom Metazoa; phylum Chordata; class Actinopteri; order Cyprinodontiformes; family Rivulidae; genus Garcialebias; species Garcialebias charrua. Next base: position 15,686 of record JBBPBX010008435.1, on the reverse strand, counting down.
TCTCTACAGAAACACACTGAGGTCTTGTTTATTTCACACAGCGACTGCTTGTCTGAGGTTCTTCAATCTTAACAGGACCATGCTGCTAATAGGACCATGCTGCTAACAGGACCATGCTGCTAACAGGACCATGCTGCTAACAGGACCATGCTGCTAACAGGACCATGCTGCTAACAGGACCATGCTGCTAACAGGACCATGCTGCTAACAGGACCATGCTGCTAACAGGACCATGCTGCTAACAGGACCATGCTGCTAACAGGACCATGCTGCTAACAGGACCATGCTGCTAACAGGACCATGCTGCTAACAGGACCATGCTGCTAACAGGACCATGCTGCTAACAGGACCATGCTGCTAACAGGACCATGCTGCTAACAGGACCATGCTGCTAACAGGACCATGCTGCTAACAGGACCATGCTGCTAACAGGACCATGCTGCTAACAGGACCATGCTGCTAACAGGACCATGCTGCTAACAGGACCATGCTGCTAACAGGACCATGCTGCTAACAGGACCATGCTGCTAACAGGACCATGCTGCTAACAGGACCATGCTGCTAACAGGACCATGCTGCTAACAGGACCATGCTGCTAACAGGACCAAGCTGCTAACAGGACCAAGCTGCTAACAGGACCATGCTGCTAACAGGACCATGCTGCTAACAGGACCATGCTGCTAACAGGACCATGCTGCTAACAGGACCATGCTGCTAACAGGACCATGCTGCTAACAGGACCATGCTGCTAACAGGACCATGCTGCTAACAGGACCATGCTGCTAACAGGACCATGCTGCTAACAGGACCATGCTGCTAACAGGACCATGCTGCTAACAGGACCATGCTGCTAACAGGACCATGCTGCTAACAGGACCATGCTGCTAACAGGACCATGCTGCTAACAGGACCATGCTGCTAACAGGACCATGCTGCTAACAGGACCATGCTGCTAACAGGACCATGCTGCTAACAGGACCATGCTGCTAACAGGACCATGCTGCTAACAGGACCATGCTGCTAACAGGACCATACTGCTAACAGGATCATGCTACTAACAGGACCATGCTGCTAATAGGACCATGAGGCTAACAGGACCGTGCTGCTAACCGGACCATACTGCTAACAGGATCATGATGCTAACAAGACCATGATGCTAACAGGACCACGCTGCTAATAGGACCATTCTGCTAACAGGACCACGCTACTAACAGGACCATTCTGCTAACAGGACCACGCTACTAACAGGACCACACTGCTAACAGGACCATGCTGCTAATAGGACCACACTGCTATCCAGACCATGCTGCTAACAGGACCATGCTGCTAACAGGACCATACTGCTAACAGGACCATACTGCTAACAGGATCATACTGCTAACAGGATCATTTAAAGTCCTTGTGCTCACGTACAGAGCTTTAAATGGCCAGGCTCCTGTATACCTTTGTCAGCTTTTGACTAAATACTCTGCTGCCCGTGACCTACGATCACAGACCCAGAACTTCTTGGATGTTCCACGTACGCGGATGAAAACTAAAGGGGACAGGGCCTTTCAGTCAGTGGCCCCCAGGCTTTGGAATAGTCTGCCCCTGCAGCTTCGTTTTGCTGACTCTGTTGAGGTTTTTAAAAAACAACTGAAAACACTTTTATTTGCTCAGGCTTTTATGTCATGATTTTATTGTATCTTGCATTGATTGATATTTGTAGATTTTATGCTTGTTTTATTCTGTGTATACTTTTGCCATTGATTTTGTTGTACAGCGCTTTGTGATTTTATGTCTGTGATAAGCGCTCTAGAAATAAACATTACTTATACTTACTTACTTACAATTTTTTAATGGTGATAAATGTGTGTTCAACAATTATAGACCTATATCCTTGTTACCACAGTTTTCTAAAATTCTTGAAAAACTATTTGTGAACAGACTAGATCAATTTATAGACAAACAAAATATTCTAAGCAACAGTCAATATGGGTTCAGAGCTAAAAACTCTACATCAATGGCTCTCATGGAATTAATGGAACAAATAACTACTGCTGTCGATCAAAAACAATATTGTGTCAGTATTTTTGTTGATTTAAAAAAAGCATTCGATACTATTGATCACACCATTCTCCTTGAAAAACTGAACAAATATGGTATTAGAGGACCAGCATTACAGTGGGTATCTAGCTATTTGAAAGATAGGAAACAATTTGTACAAATAAATGATGTAAGATCTGACCTCTGTAATATCACATGTGGAGTTCCCCAGGGCTCTGTGCTTGGACCAAAGCTATTTATTTTATATGTGAATGACTTGGTAAATGTGTCAGGACTCCTTAAATGTATACTTTTTGCTGATGATACCACATTTTTCTGTTTAGGTGAAGATATAGAACAAATGTTGGAATTGATAAAGACAGAATTTACCAAAATACAAACTTGGTTTAAAATCAATAAATTATCATTAAATCTAGAAAAAACTAATTACATGATATTCAGTAATAAAAAGAAAACTGTTGATGTTCCACTCAAAATTGAGGGTGTTGAGATTTGTAGAGTGAGTGAGGTGAAGTTTTTGGGTGTTATTATTGATGACAAACTGACATGGAAACAACACATAAATTCTGTAAGAATAAAAATAGCTAAATCGATTGCAGTACTATACAAGGTCAGAGACCTATTGAATGATAAAGCTCTGTATTTGTTGTATAACACAATCATTGTTCCACACTTAATCTATTGTATTGATGTTTGGGGGAAAGCGTGTAAAACAATCACAAAGCCTATTTTTGTATTACAGAAAAGAGCTGTAAGAATTATCACTAGAAAACATTACTGTCATCCATCCAGTACATTATTTTATCAACTGAAATTATTGAAGTTCCATGATTTGGTTGATTATAATATTTTATCAATTATGTATAGGGCTCAGAATAACGAATTACCTTTAAATATCCAAATGAATTTTGTTAAAAGACAAAGTTGTTATAATCTTAAGGGGACAGAGATGTTTGTAAAACCACAATTCAGAACTAGTTTGAAGGGACGTTCTACCTCAATCCAGGGAATTAGATTATGGAATGGCTTGGAGAATGTAGTTAAAAATGCCAAGTCACTGTTTACATTTAAGAAAATGATCAAAAGGAATTTGTTGAAAAAATATATATGAATTAGCATAATGTGTATTGTATTAATTATTAGTTATGTATTAGTATTAGAAAATTAGAAAGAGTTAGTCATTTTGTACTACTGGTGGAAGATTATTAATGTGTTTTGTATCAATTATTAGTTATGTATTAGTATTAGAAAATTAGAAAGAGTTAGTCATTTTGTACTACTGGTGAAAGATTATTATTGTTTAATCTGATTGTTTGAAAAAAGGGGCAGATATAATAAGATTTATTCTTCTTTCTGCTACCTTTCATTTTTTTACATTGTGTACGTATCATTAATGGGATTGTCTTGTATTGTGTTTCTTTTGTAAAAAAATGAACACATTTAATAAGCATAAACATAAACATTTTGAATGAAACTTGTTGATGACATGAGTTTTTGTTTGTTTTTAGAGCATTTTAATAAGTGGACAGTATTGAAGTGACTATTCTGATGAAATGTCAAGAAATAAACTAATATAACAGACATTTTCTATTTCTGAATTTCTGGATATTTTGGTGTAGCAGAGTGCAATTTCTAGCTGAAACTGAACGCATCGTGATGCTGTAATGTTGATGATGATGATGATGTTTACAAGCTGTAAAGAAGAGTAAGATTTAAAAAAATCTGAATGGTGGACAGCTTGACTGCAGGATCCAAACAGTTCCTAACACAGCTTAGCTCCACACTTCACTTTAGACTGCAGTAAATAAATACATACCTGTGTAACCCTGATGTTTGGTTTGATACCAGTGAACTGATGAATCGCTCACCCAGGAACTCTTCTCAGCTTCACAACATTTATTAACATGAACTTCATCTGTAACAGAAAAAAAAACATGTGGTTGGTGGTGGTCTGACATGTAGCTCCTGCCCCAACTCTGAGAACGTCAGGCAGTAAAAAATGTCGTCAAGCCAGTCTCCACTTCCAAAATGATGGTTTTGTTGTGCACAGAAACAATATGAATTATGGTAACCTTTGTGAGTTTTCAAAATAAAAGCTGTTAATGACATCATACTTGCTGTTGTTACAAAATTATTTGTGGATGATTTATTTATATTATTATTTATTATATAATATGATAACTGTTACCATCCGGGAAAAGGTACAGATCAATCAAGACAAGAACAAACAGATTTTAAATATAGTTTTTATCTGTCCACCGTTACTGAACTTAACAAAATCTGTAATAAAAACTGAATAAGGGACAACTGGTGTAATATCAATCTGCTTGTGTTGCACATTTGGAGTGTTTCAAACCTGTTATTAACTTTAATACAGTTTATATTTTTATATTGTTTTATATTTTACTGTTTTTACTTTTGTTCTAGGAAGCAAACCCAGATTTCACTGTATTCATGTGCAATGATAATAAAGGTCTCTTCTATTCTATTTTGCAGCAGGTTTCGAATTGTCTTCTGCTGAACTTGATCCACCACAAAGACTGTGTGGTTCACAGAGTTTCTGCACAATTCAAAATATGAAATTTTAAATTAAAATGTTCCCAGAGAACAATAAGTATAATTTTTATGCACACTAACCAGAAATCAAAAATCAGATCAAAAAGTATCTGGACTCATTTAACATCTTACCTCTTCATCAATCTGGTTTCAGGAAAAAACACAGCACAACAACTGCTTCTCTGAAGGTTCTGAATGATGTTGTTGAAGCATTGGATGCTAAGGACTATTGTGCTGCACTTTTCTTAGACCTGTCTAAAGCTTTTGACACTGTGGATCATAACATCCTGTGTCATAAGCTCTCAGAAATCGGTTTCTCTGATCACACCATCGGTTGGTTTTCTAACTATCTTTCCAATCGGAGGCAATGTGTTCAACATAACGGTACTTCTTCCAGCTATTTAACAGTTAAAAATGGTGTACCACAAGGCTCAGTTTTAGGACCCACTCTCTTTACAATCTACATAGCTAATGTAGGTCACTGCATCCCTGATGCATCCTTACATTTCTATGCTGATGATACAGTTGTTTATTGCCGAGCTAAAACAGTAGCTAAGGCTTTCCAGTTACTGCAATCCGCTTTTGACATCATCCAGTCAGATTTGTTCCGTCTCAAACTTGTCCTAAATGCTGATAAAACAAAAGGGATGTTTTTTTCAAATAGGAAGGCGGTTCCAGCAGATCCTCCTCTGATTTTATCTTCAAATGGTGTCCCTATTGAGTTTGTTGATTCCTATAAATATCTGGGTATCCTGATCGATTCACATCTCTCTTTTAAACTCCACGTGGAAAACCTAGTGAAGAAACTGAAAGTTAAACTGGGTTTCTTTTTCAGAAACAGATCATGTCTAACACTGAATGTTAGGAAACGCCTTGTATCTGTGACTTTCCTTCCCTCCATTGATTACGGTGACATTCTCTACATGAATGCTCCTACAAGCACCCTGCGGATGTTGGATGTTGTCTATCATGGTGCACTAAGATTCATAACTGGTTGTGATTATCGTACCCACCACTGCACCCTGTATTCACTGGTTAACTGGACATCATTAACCTCACACAGACTCTTCCACTGGTACATTTTCATCTTTAAATCACTTCTTGGTCTGCTGCCCTCATACATCTCCTCCTACATGTCTTTGCGTGAGTGCAGCTACAGTGTGCGCTCTCAGGACATGATTACCTGCAGTGTTCCTCAGTGAGGACTGAACTTGGAAAAAGGGCCTTCTCCTACTCTGCTCCTGCTTCCTGGAATATCTTACAAAAAGATCTGAAGCTCTCGGCCCTGACCTCTCTAAATGGTTTTCAGAATCTGTTGGAATCCTGGCAAAAACCAATGCAGATATGTTCCTGTTTTTGATTTTGTACATCTACCTTATAATGTTTTTGCTACTTTTGCTACTTTTTCTTTTGTTTATTGTTTAATGTATTTGTATCATTGCTGTTCATCATTCTTTAGTTTGTAGCAGGTCGCTTTCGTAAATGAGCCCTCGAGGCTCAATAAGATTTACCTGACTAAATAAAGGTTGAATGAATTGTTGATTGTTTAAAGCTAGGGTATGTAACATTGTAATGTAGTCTGTAACTTTTCAAACAATATATTTTTAACATATTTCTTCACTCTGTCACTATCTACTGACAGACTGATGTTAGACAAAGTAATCTCTGAAAAAAACTATAGTCCCCTTGCTTCTCTATCAGCATTTATAAAAACACTGAAAACACAGAGTGACCCGGACAATGACCAGCCAATAAAAACAGAGTTGTTTGTCACGCCCCAACCCACGCCCCCGCCTGTCACAGCCTCAGCGCCGCGGCTCGTTCTCATTCAAAGGATTGCAAAGCGATGCAGGACTGTTTTTTATGTGACATAAATGTATTAAATATCCCTTCTTCATCCCAGAGCTGGACTTTTATTTAGTTTTTTTGCAAAAAGTCAAGTGATCGCTTCATCCTCCACTCACAGGAATGAGGAAATGGATTTGTCACGACTCACGAGCGAATTAAATCATGTCCAAACGTTGCTTCGTGAACCTCTGCTGATTTCTGCTGGATTTTGTGATGTTGGACAAGTGCTCTATGGTTTTATTATATTTTTAAAAGGTTTTATTATCATATAAACACAGAACTTCGTAGCGCAGAGACAGGACATGTAGACGAGGCGGAGCATTCCAGACATTCCAAACCTGCGCTGACAGAAAGAGGAAATCACGAGCGAATTAATCATGTCCAACGTTGCTTCGTGAACCTCTGCTGATTTTTGCTGGTTTTTGTGTTGTTGGACAAGTGCTCCATGGTTTTATAATATTTTTAAAAGGTTTTTATAACATATAATCACTGAATATCGAAGCGCTCCGAGCAGACACACAGCAGGGGGCGGAGCAGAGCTCAAGTTCAGCAGAAGCACGGACTGTGGCTCCCCCTCTGAGCCATATATAGCTCTGAGGGGAGGGAGCAGAATGCTTTTCTGTGCTGAAAATATTCTAAGTCCCAGAGTGTTCAAGAAATCACACACCATACCTTTAAAGAAATTTCTACTGTTGCTATTGTCATCATTCTTTAGTTTGTAGACAGGTCTCTCTTGTAAATGAGTCCTCGAGGCTTAGTGATATTAACCTGACGAAAAAAAGGTTGAATGAAAAAAATCATGAATACTGTATCTGCTCATTTGAGTACTACGTAGTTTTGGGGATTTGGACAAGCTAAATTGTTATTTGGTGTATGAAAAATGTAAAGCAATGATCAAATATGAACTACAAATCAGTTTTCACATTGATTCTGTTGATTTTGTTTGCCTACTTTGCCTGAATTATTACCAATCGTGTAGTTTTTTATGTTGAAATATTTTTAGCAACAAGAAAAATCAAAAATTATAATTCATAACATAACAACCATCATAATGAGCAAGTTGATTTTCAGTGATAAAATTTGTAAAGGATGACACTGAAACTGTAATTTTGTTGTTAAATAAGGTTAAATTTGATAAATTTGTTGAAAAACAATATTTTAACCAACAGTCAATATGGGTTTAGAGCTAAGAATTCCACATCTATGGCTCTCATGGAATTAATTGAAAAAGTAACAACTGCTGTTGATCATAAACAATACTGTGTTGGTGTGTTTGTTGATTTAAAAAAAGTATTTGATACTGTCAATCACACTATACTCCTTGATAAGTTACATAGGTATGGTATTAGAGGATTGGGGCTTCTTGGAAGAATATGGACATCGTTAATATATATCTACTTAATTTGTTGTCTGATTTGATTAAGATGTTTGAGTTTTTATGTTTTTAATTTAGCTAGATTGTTATTGTCTTTGTGAATTACATTTTATCCATCCATCCATCCATTTTCTTCCGCTTATCCGGGGTCGGGTCGCGGGGGTAGCAGCCTAAGGGTCGCCGTGGCGTAGTGGTAATGGCAGTCGTCCCCCGATCGGAAGGTTGGAGGTTCGAATCCCGGTTCCCCACACCATGTGTCGTTGTGTCCCTGGGCAAGACACTTAACCCTGAGTTGCTCCCGGTAGGACTGGAAAGGCGCCTTGCATGGCAGTCTGCCACTACCGGTGTATGAATGCGTGTATGAATGGGTGGATGGTTGGTATTGTAAAGCGCTTTGGGGCTCCTCACAGGGGGCTAGAAAGCGCTATATAAATAAGCTCCATTTACCATTTACCATCCTAAGTAGGGAGGCCCAGACTTCCCTCTCCCCAGCCACTTGGAGCAGCTCCTCTGGGGGAATCCCAAGGCGTTCCCAGGCCAGCCGAGAAACATAGTCCCTCCAGCGTGTCCTGGGTCTTCCTCTGGGACATGCCCGGAACACCTCACCAGGGAGGCGTCCAGGAGGCATCCTAACCAGATGCCCGAGCCACCTCAACTGGCTCCTCTCGATGTGGAGAAGCAGCGGCTCTACTCCGAGTCCCTCCCGGATGACTGAGCTTCTCACCCTATCTCTAAGGGAGAGTCCAGACACCCTGCGGAGAAAACTCATTTCAGCCGCTTGTATCCGAGATCTTGTTCTTTCGGTCATAACCCAAAGCTCATGACCATAGATGAGGGTGGGAACGTAGATCGATCGGTAAATTGAGAGCTTTGCCTTTTGACTCAGCTCTCTCTTCACCACGACAGACCGGTACAGCGCCCGCTTCACTGCGGACGCTGCACCTATCCGCCTATCGATCTCACGCTCCAGTTTTCCCTCATTCGTGAACAAGACCCCGAGATACTTAAACTCCTCCACTTGGGGCAGGACCTCCTCCCCGACCTGGAGAAGGCATGCTACCCTTTTCCGGCTCAAGACCATGGCCTCGGATTTGGAGGAACTGATCCTCATCCCGGCCGCATCACATTCAGCTGCTGAATAATGAATAAATAAGTTTGTTCTCTGATCAGTCTAAGAAAGTCTGAAACATTGTGTGTAATTTTCCAGTCTTATCACTGGTTGTGAGATGAGAAGTTGAAACTGGGCTGATACAGAAACAGTCAGTTTCAACTCCTAATTTCATCACTATGTCATCTTTGGAATTTTGTTATGCCTCACTATAGGCATCTTTGGAATTTTGTTATGAGAAGTTGAAACTGGGCTGATTCCATCACAGGAACAGTCAGTTTCATCTCCTGAGTTCATCACATAGGCATCTCTGGAACTTTGTTGCTTTGGATAAAGTATTACTTGTGGAAAGAACCCGGCCAACTCTGTTTCGCAAGTGATTCTTGTCTAAAGGAATAAAAAGAAACGAGCTGAGCTCCCAGAGTTAGTTAGAGTCGGACGGGGATGTGCAATCGCCCGGATTGTTTTAATGCTCGCTCTGCCTGTGATTGACGAACGGCTCTCTCACTTTGATGTCAAACGGTAAGAGTATCTGTTTATGCATTAATACTTGTATGTATGTATGTATGTATGTTACTTGTTTGTTTTCTGGTTTGTTTTCTATTTAATGGTTAAAATAAAGAACATTTGTTTTTAAACATAAAATAGTTTCCAGTGTAAAGTCTCTTGAGCTGTGATATTCTTTTGAGGATAATTGCCGATCTCTCTCGATCCTGCATAAATAATATTTCATAAAACATTTATGAATAAAAATTCATAAAATATTTGTAAAATAATATTTCATAAAACATTTTGGCGTCGCTGGAAGGATTGAAAAGAGAGACTACATAATGCTCAAAAGAATGTTCAAGAGAAAATCAGCAAAGGGAGATGAGAGACAGGACAGGACTGAAATACTACCAGGATGGGAAATACCCTGTTATCAGTCCATAGCATTGTGCCTGAGAGATGGAGCAGGACGTTGCGAGTCTTGGGAGGGGTCTCTACGAGATGGAGACCCTGAGACTTTGCTAGAAGTTCTACGAGCAGTAGACGTGAAAATAAAAACGCCAATAGACGGACTGCAACGGCGTTTGTGGGTTTGTGCCACTGCCTGGAAGAGGCAGAATGAAGTAAGTTTGAAACAGAAAAAGGCACTTGAAGAAGCCGAGTTGACCTCTTCATTACAGCGTCAGCATGTGCAGTTGTTAACTACACAGCTAGAAAATATGGCCCGGATTGCTGAGGAAGCAGTGGCTCAGGTGTCCATGTTAAAAAGAGAAAAAAAGAGGAAGACGAAACGGTCTGTATCACCCAAAAGAGTACGGGCTTTTGTAGCTGGGTTAGGTACGGGTTGGAATCCCTCTAACTGGAACGGAAATTTGTGGGGAGATAATTTAAGTGATGAAGAAGAGGAAGAGTCCACTACCTCATTACGCCCCTTATCCCGCAGCAAAAGTGTAAAGCCGGTGCAACGAAGGAGGCAGGAACAGATAGTGAGACCAGATGTTTTACAAGCAAGAGTAGACGCAGATGGTCACTTTGTTTATGAGAATGGTGTACAAGTTATGGATGCTGTTCCACAGGATCAACCGCAGCCTGAGCTTAGAATGATAACTGAAGATTACACTCAGGAGGAGGTAGCTTACTTGTCCAAGAGGCTCCGTCAGCAGCCAGGAGAACATACAGATGTGTGGTTATCAAGATTAGCTGAAGAAGGAGCAGCTCAGATTGACATAGATGCTCGGGATGGGCTGTCATTTGCTGGGTTGTCCACAGAAACCACAGTGAATGCTGATTTCCGCAGAGAAGTGAGAGATTTAGGGAAGTATTCTAGATCTCTATTTGATGTTTATGCTGAGGCTGTTCACCAGGTTTATCCAGCTTTCACTGACTGGCCAGAGATAACAGGACAGTGGGTCACGCTTCGGGAGTGTGTACAGAGATTGGTTCGATTGTGTGTAAGGGATGCTTTAACTGTTGCTGCTGTGGATCAGTACCAGCTGTTACCTATTCCAAAGGCTGTGAGGGATCAGCTGATAAGGACAGCCCCTGTACACTATCGCGCCGCAATCTTGACAGTAATGCTTGGTGCAACAGAGGTTTCTATGTCTGAGATTCGTAGTCGAATCATGGAGTTAGGAACATTGGGAGATTGGAGTACAGAAAGAGTAGAAAACCAGGAAAATAGTTTTCAACATGTGGGTCATGGGCCAGAAAGGGATGCTCGAAGTAATGCACAGGGACCAACTCGTTCTGCTTTATGGAAAGCCTTGATACAGTCCGGGGTCCCATTATCTGAGATTGACGGATTACCAACAGAACAGTTGAGAGAACGATGCCAGGAAGAGGCATTAAAAGTCCGGTGTGCCAGATTTAAAGTTGAACATTTGACCCAGGCATTGAGGGATGTGCTTCAAAGTCCTATTGTTCCTTCTGCACCTCCGTTTAAACCTGAACAGATGGTCAGGAACAAAAACAAGACCACCAGAGTGGCAAAGGTCTCCTCTGATTCTGAGTTTTCAGAGGACAATGAAGCAGTGAGGATGCGAGTTGTGAAACAGGAAAAGGGAAAAAGAAGGGAGAAAAACAGAAAGTCCTCTGACTCCGAGTCTTCAGAGAACAATGAAGCAGTAAGAATGCGCGTTGTGAAACAGAAAAAGGAAAAAAAGGTGAAAAACAGAACGTCACAGCTGTACCCTGATCTGTCAGACCTGCATAGCAGGTATGACACTCCATTTAAAACAGGGAAATTTTGAGTTTGGGGTAGAGAGACCCCTACAGGTCAGATCAGTTTTGGTGGGGAAAGTAAAAATGAAACCTTTTATCTATGAAAAAACTAATCCTTGTCATTCTATCTGTCAACAAGCATTGTGTTCCTTCACAGCCTGGTGTTTTCTTGGCATCTGCTGGTGGGAGGATCAGAAGCGCGCAGAGGACGGCATGGCCAAACCTGGAAAGTGCCATGAGGGTGGAATCTCATGGGTTATCACGTTGTTTGTCGTCAGTGCCATGGTGCTGCAGAGGACGGCATGGCCAAACCAGGAAAGTGCCATGAGGGTGGAATCTCATGGGTTATCACGTTGTTTGTCGTCGGTGCCATGGTGCTGCAGAGGACGGCATGGCCAAACCCAGAGAGTGCCATGAAGGTGGTATCTCATGGGTTATCACGTTCTTTGTCATCGGTACCAGGGTGTTGCTAGGTGACCTCTCCTCCGCAACACTGGAATGTGTCCTAGAGGAGAAAAAAGGGGGCCTTGCCGACTACTATGAAAACAGAAGAACTGTGTCATGAAACAAGATAACTTTGGACGTCCTACGAATCAGTCATGCGTAATGGCAAGTGTGAGCAGTCATTGTACTTTCTACGCATGCAGGAAGTGTTTCAAAGGACATGACATTCCAGAGAATGGTAAACACTCATAACCATGGGTGAAGAAGATTGTGGAACATTTCTGACGCTCGTTTGATTTAAGATTGTTGTTTTTGGGTTGTTTTTTTTTTTTTGGGTTGTTGAACTGATCAGAGACCAGAAGGTGGAGTGAATAATGAATAAATAAGTTTGTTCTCTGATCAGTCTAAGAAAGTCTGAAACATTGTGTGTAATTTTCCAGTCTTATCACTGGTTGTGAGATGAGAAGTTGAAACTGGGCTGATACAGAAACAGTCAGTTTCAACTCCTAATTTCATCACTATGTCATCTTTGGAATTTTGTTATGCCTCACTATAGGCATCTTTGGAATTTTGTTATGAGAAGTTGAAACTGGGCTGATTCCATCACAGGAACAGTCAGTTTCATCTCCTGAGTTCATCACATAGGCATCTCTGGAACTTTGTTGCTTTGGATAAAGTATTACTTGTGGAAAGAACCCGGCCAACTCTGTTTCGCAAGTGATTCTTGTCTAAAGGAATAAAAAGAAACGAGCTGAGCTCCCAGAGTTAGTTAGAGTCGGACGGGGATGTGCAATCGCCCGGATTGTTTTAATGCTCGCTCTGCCTGTGATTGACGAACGGCTCTCTCACTTTGATGTCAAACGGTAAGAGTATCTGTTTATGCATTAATACTTGTATGTATGTATGTTACTTGTTTGTTTTCTGGTTTGTTTTCTATTTAATGGTTAAAATAAAGAACATTTGTTTTTAAACATAAAATAGTTTCCAGTGTAAAGTCTCTTGAGCTGTGATATTCTTTTGAGGATAATTGCCGATCTCTCTCGATCCTGCATAAATAATATTTCATAAAACATTTATGAATAAAAATTCATAAAATATTTGTAAAATAATATTTCATAAAACAGCTGCAAACCGCTCCAGCGAAAGCTGTAGATCACGAGCTGATGAAGCCAATAGGACCACATCATCTGCAAAAAACAGAGAAGCGATTCTAAGGCCACCAAAATGGATCCTCTCAACACCTTGGCTGCGCCTAGAAATTCTGTCCATAAAAGTTATAAACAGAATCGGTGACAAAGGGCAACCTTGGCGGAGTCCAACTCTCACCGGAAACGAGCCTGACTTACTGCCAGCGATGCGGACCAAGCTCTGACACCGGTCGTACAGGGACCTAACAGCCCATATCAATGGGCCTGGTACCCCATACTCCCGGAGTACCCCCCACAGAACCCCCCGAGGGACGCGGTCGAATGCCTTTTCCAAGTCTACAAAGCACATGTAAACTGGTTGGGCAAACTCCCACGCACCCTCCAGGACCCTGTTGAGGGTGTAGAGCTGGTCTAGTGTTCCACGACCAGGACGAAAACCACACTGCTCCTCCTGAATCCGAGGTTCGACTATCCGACGGACCCTCCTCTCCAGAACCCCTGAATAGACCTTACCAGGGAGGCTTAAGAGTGTGATCCCTCTATAGTTGGAACACACCCTACGGTCCCCCTTTTTGAATAGGGGAACCACCACCCCAGTCTGCCAATCCAAGGGAACTGCCCCCGATGTCCACGCGATATTGCAGAGTCGCGTAAGCCAACACAACCCCACAACATCCAGAGCCCTAAGGAACTCAGGACGAATCTCATCCACCCCCGGAGCCTTGCCACCGCGGAGCTTTTTAACCACCTCGGCGACCTCAGCACCAGAGATTGGAGAGCCCGACCCAAAGTCCCCAGGCTCCGCTTCCTCAGTGGAAGACGTGCCAGTAGGATTGAGGAGGTCTTCGAAGTATTCCGCCCACCGACTCACAACATCCCGAGTTGAGGTCAACAGCACGCCATCCCCACCATAAATGGTGTTGGTCGCGTACCGCTTTCCCCCCCTGAGACGCCGGATGGTGGACCAGAATCGCCTCGAAGCCGTACGGAAGTCATTCTCCATGGCCTCTCCGAACTCCTCCCACGCCCGAGTTTTTGCCTCAGCAACCACCCGAGCCGCATGCCGCTTGGACTGCCGGTACCTATCTGCTGCTTCCGGGGTCCCACAGGCCAAAAAGGCCCAATAGGACTCCTTCTTCAGCTTGACAGCATCCCTCACCGCCGGTGTCCACCACCGGGTTCGAGGGTTGCCACCACGACAGGCACCAACAACCTTGCGGCCACAACTCCGATAAGCTGCCTCGACAATAGAGGCGCGGAACATGGCCCACTCGGGCTCAATGTCCCCCGCCTCCCTCGGAACGTGTTCAAAGCTCTCCCGGAGGTGGGAGTTAAAGCTCCGTCTTACGGGAGACTCTGCCAGACGTTCCCAGCAGACCCTCACAATACGTTTGGGTCTGCCAGGTCTGACCGGCATCCTCCCCCACCATCGGAGCCAACTCACCACCAGGTAGTGGTCAGTTGACAGCTCCGCCCCTCTCTTCACCCGAGTGTCCAGGACATGCGGCCGCAGATCAGATGAGACGACAACAAAGTCGATCATCGAACTGCGACCTAGGGTGTCCTGGTGCCAAGAGCACATATGGACACCCTTATGCCTGAACATGGTGTTCGTTATGGACAATCCATGACGAGCACAGAAGTCCAACAACAGAACACCACTCGGGTTCAGATCAGGGGGGCCGTTCCTCCCAACCACACCCCTCCAGGTCTCACTGTCATTGCCCACGTGAGCGTTGAAGTCCCCCAGCAGAACAAGGGAGTCCCCAGGAGGCGCACCCTCCAATACCCCCTCCAAGGACTCCAAAAAGGGTGGGTAATCTGCGCTGCCGTTTGGCGCATAGGCACAAACAACAGTCAGAGCCCGTCCCCCCACACGTAGGCGAAGGGAGGCTACCCTCTCGTTCACCGGGGTGAACCCCAACGTACAGGCACCGAGATGGGGGGCAACCAGTATGCCCACTCCTGCTCGGCGCCTCTCACCAGGGGCAACTCCAGAGTGGAAGAGTGTCCAACCCCTCTCAAGGAAACTGGTTCCAGAGCCAGAGCCATGCGTTGAGGTGAGTCCGACTATTTCTAGCCGGAACCTCTCAACCTCACACACTAGCTCAGGCTCCTTCCCCACCAGAGAGGTGACATTCCATGTCCCAATGGCCAGCTTCTGTAGCCGAGGATCAGACCGCCAGGGTCCCCGCCCTCGGCCACCACCCATTCCACAATGCACCCGACCCCTTTGGCCCCTCCCACAGGTGGTGAGCCCATGGGAAGGGGGACCCACGTCTCCTCTTCGGGCTGTGCCCGGCCGAGCTCCATGGGTGAAAGCCCGGCCACCAGGCGCTCGCCAACGTGCCCCTCCTCCGGGCCTGGCTCCAGAGTGGGGCCCCGGTGACCCGCGTCCGGGCGAGGGAACATTGTTTCCATTTATATTATTCATCATAAGGGGTCTTGTGGG
>JBBPBX010008434.1:13591-62555 GCA_038048925.1 Garcialebias charrua | reverse complement strand
TATATATATTAGGGGTGTAACGGTACGCTAAAATCACATTTCGGTTCGGTTCAATTACAAGGAGGGCTCGGTTCGGTTTATTTTCGGTTTATTTTCGGTACAAAAAAAAAAGACAAAATAAAGACTTACAAAATGTTTATTTTGAAAATATGCCAAAAATATGTTTGTATTGTATTGTAGTAATAAATAAAAGTGACCCATTTGGATGATATTTTAAATAAACAGCACTCTACAATAAATAAATTATATTAAAAATAATAAAAATCTTAATGAATACAATAACAGTCAGAACCAGAACAATAAGCAGCAACAGACTGTTTACAATCTTAACTAATAAAGTTTTTGTCCAGTAGCACCAGTGTGGCTGTATTTGTCCTCATTACTCACAACCTCTTCTTGGTGGGACTGGTCCTGGAACAGTTCCAGAGTTCAATTCAGTCATCACACACTTCTTAGCTGCAGCAGGTGATCTCTGGTGGATTTCCCTGAAGTGGAAGGAGAGCAGCTACCTCTGTAACTGGAAATACTGGAAATAAAACACAGAGGTAAAAAAATAAGTTAATAAGATTATAATTTTAAATAATAATAAATTATAAATAATAATTATAATAAAATAACAATACCTCTTGAACGGTTGAATATCTCACTCATCATCAGGGCAGGGTTTAAATCAGCTCCAGGACTTGTTGACCATCAGTTTTAGTTTTTTCATAAAGAGCTGAACTTTTTGACTTAAGTGTTGACGTGATGGATGTCTCATAGCAAGGATCAACTGTGCATTAAAAACTTTCAGACTTAGATTCAGAGCTTTAAAAACTCATACAGTTTGTGTTATTGATCTGGACCCATCTAAATTACCTGATGAAGTTGTTTAAATGCAGCTGTGTTGTTAGCGCACTTTGTAGAAGTTGTTTAAATGCAGCTGTGTGGTTAGCGTACTTTGTAACAGCTCGTTCACGTTCTGATGACGTAGTTTCCAGCGCGTTCACGTTAGACGTGTTGCTGCTGCAGATCCAGTCTTCATGAAAAAACGTCCACACACACAGCTTTGTGCGCTCGTCTTTTAACAAGAAAACCATAACGTTAACAAACAGGAAACCGCAGCGAGAAGCTAACGGCTAATGCTGCGCGTGCTGCGAGATAATAGCTCCGTGCTGAAACGCGCCCAGGAAATTTTGTTCCGCGGCGCACATATTAACATTCAATGAGTGAAAAAATAACCGTTTCGGTACAGCACGTTCGGTTCGGTCCACCTCCGTACCTTTTCGGTTCGGTACACCAACTACAACCGTTACATGCCTAATATATATATATATATATATATATATATATATATATATATATATATATATATATATATATATATATGTATATATATATATATATATATATATATATATATATACATATATATATATATATATATATATACATATAAAATATGTTCACTTTTGCAAACAAAATGGTAAATCACTTTAATTTTGCTTTAAAAGTTATTTTGAACTTCAAGCCGTGTTTAATCATGGGAAATCGTGGGCGTTTCCTCATCCCGCTTCAAACAAACTTTTTATCTGAGAGAGCGTTCGGACTGAGAGTTGGTGCAGCTTGGGTTTTGATTTATGGGGTTTGTCTGCAGATATGTAAATGTTGGGGGAATGAAGCCTTCGGGTTGTTTATGTGCACAACTGATTTGTTTGTTTAAATTGGGTAAAGGGTATTAAATGTCAACTGTCAAATGTCAACAAAATGTCAAATATAACTTATAATGGTTGAGCAGAAAGCATAAACCAGTAAACAGAAAATAATTCACCCCACATACAAGAAAACTCTCATAAACATCTATTGATATTGGCCATATGATGACATTCGGATCCTAGGAGTGGATTGATCAGTATTTTTCCTGCCTGTTGTGGCAGTGTGCTAGCGTGGATACAACACCATCGTGAAAATCTCAGTCGATAAAAAATGTCATCAAAACAAAAAAAGAGCAGCCCAAACAGTCTTTGGATGATATGGAGGAAATTAGAAAATCTTTGAACTTTATTAACTCAGAATTAGTTGCACTGACATCTCAAAATAAACTCCTAATGGGCTTGTTTGAGGAGGTAAAACAACTGAGACTGCAGTTAGATAATAAAGACAAAAAAATAAATATACTAGAGCAACGAATTGATGATCTGGAACAATATGCGAGACAAGATAATCTTGTTATCACAGGACTAGAGATTAAACCTCGACTTTTCACAAGAGTGGTTTCAGCGGAAAAATCGACAGAGGATGGATCACAAAGAGAACAGCGAACTCTAGAAAAACAAGTTGTGGACTTTTTTCAAGATAAGGACATTGATCTGGATCATGCTATCTAATCTGATCTATGTGTTACACTTTACCCAGCAAGAAGGAAAAGGATAAACCAGTAATAGTAGTAAAATTTATCAGCAGAAAATCTCGAAACAATGTATTGATGCAGGCCAGAAAATTAAAAGGAACAAGAGTCTATATAAACAAACATTTAACAAAGAAAAATGGTAACCTTGCTCGCGAGGCAAGGTTGTTAAAAAAACAAACAAAAAAAATGTTCAACATGGACGAGAAACGGTAAAATTTGGATTATTGAAAAAGAAGGACAACAGGCAAAAATGATAAGAGAGTTGAATGACTTGGATAGATTGAGATGAGCCCATGTAATGAAAACAAAAAACAAGTCATGAAACTTCTTACACATAAAATCAATAAAATAAACATCATGGCAAACAATAACATCAAATGATGGAAACGCATGATGAATTAGAATTCAAAATATACAATGTCGATGATGTCATTAATAGAAATCTTTTTCCGACCATAAAAAACAGTGAATATTATAATATTGAACAGTATAACAAAATTGCTACGGCAAATGGGACTCTTTCAATAATTCATCTTAACTGTAGAAGTCTGAATACAAAAATTTCTGAAATACAAGAATATTTAAAAAAAATTTAACATACCTTTTAAAATCATAGCACTGTCTGAAACATGGTTAAATGATGGAAATATACAAAACGCTCACATTGAAGGATATGAAATATATTACATGAATAGAAAAAATAAAAGAGGTGGAGGAGTGGCTTTATTTGTCAACTCTGATTTACAGTGCAGATTACCATACCATACCATACCATTTTATTTATAAAGCACTTTCAACAAGAACAAGTCCACACCAAAGTGCTGAACAAACAAACACGCAACAGGCAACACAGACAATGAAGTACAACACGAAAAACATAAAAACATTGCAGATCAGATTGCATAGTGAAATGTCACTAGTTGTCGACGATATAATGGGAATTATAACAATAGAAATAATAAATACTAATAGTAAAAATATAATAATAAGTTGTGTATACCGATCTCCAAGATCAAGAATAGAATTATTCACGGACAAACTAAATGAATTACTAGTTAAGAACTGTAACAAAAATGTTATTTTATGTGGAGATTTTAATATTGATCTTGGAAACACAACTGATTGAAATAACCTCAGCATATTTACAGATTCAATGTATAGTTTGAGTTTATTCCCTTTAATTAACAACCCGACAAGAATTACATCTCACAGTGCAACTATAATTGATAACTTTTTTACAAATATCATAAATGGTGTTATGACAAGTGGTATTTTGATGACAGATATAAGTGATCACTTACCAATTTTCATAACTTATATAAATGCTGATATTGATAAGATAATTCCCAGAAATAAAAATAAATTAATAAACACATCAAAAAAAGCATTAGATAGATTAAAAAAATACTTAGATAAACAGAATTGGGAAGGTGTTTATGTGGACGATGTAAATAAATCCCATGAAGAATTTATGAACATACTGGAAGTTTTGTACAATAAGAATTGTGTGCTAACAAAGAATAAACAAACAAAGAAAAAAGTTGATCCACCATGGATGACTAATGGATTGAGAAACGCATGCAAGAAAAAAAATCTGTATTCATGTTTCCTGAAATCTAGAACAAGTGATTCAGAATGTAAATATAAAAAGTATAAAAACAAATTAGTGACGATTATTAGGAAACAAAAGAGGGAATATTACAGTAAATTATTACATGAAAAAAGAGGTGATATGAGGGCAACATGGCAAGTATTGAATGGTGTTTTGAATAAAAATAAGGTTGGTTGTGGTATTTCTAAATATTTCATTGAGAATAACCAAGAAATCCACGATGAAAATGAAATTGTCAATGGATTTAATAATTATTTTGTTAATGTAGGATCAAACCTTGCAGAAAAAATACCAAAAGTAGATAGAAATGTGAGTCACTTAATAAATAGTCCTGTAAATAGTATGTTTCTGAGAGAAACGGACAATGAAGAAATAATGATGATGGTTAAAACATTTACTAACAAAAGATCTAAAGACAGTGAAGATATGGACATGATGCTCGTAAAAGAAATAATAAGCCATGTTATAGAACCATTTACATATATTTGTAATTTGTCGTTCTCAACGGGAATTTTTCCAAACAGAATGAAGATATAGCTAAAGTGGTTCCACTTTATAAGAATGGCGACAAATGTCAATACAACAACTACAGACCAATATCTCTGTTGCCACAGTTCTCTAAAATCTCGGAAAAAACTGTTTGCATCCAGACAGGGACGGCTGGTATAAGTGGGCTAGTAGGGCTAAGCCCTACCTGGTATTCACAGGTTAAACGTTATATAATTATATAATTATATAATTATAAACAATTTATAAATAACAACTTAAAAATAAACAGAATTTAAAAATAATGTGTCTTATTTAGTGAAAATTACAGCAAAAACTGGTGCTAAACCATCTGGGGTTGTTCTGCGGGGCTAACTTTTCACAGCCCATTTTAATTCAATGTCTCTGTGGTTCAGAATGATTGACATGCGTCTCTCGCCACGCCCCCTCAGTTTGCGGCTCATTGGGGCTAATTCTGATCAGCCCAGGATCAGCCCAATGCCACAGAAATAAGCCAGTTAATAGGGTGGACGTACAATAACGTGCTTCAAGCCCAAGTTTATGTGGGTGTGGTTTAGTGTAGGTAGTGGTACCATGGCAAGCAAGATTAAAATTACTACTAATTTTATTTCCTCATGCATCGGGTCGGGGAGAGATAAAAAAAAAAGACACCTGACCCAGTCTGACAAATGTACGGATGGAGCGAGGAGGAAGTGTTGTCTAGCTTCAAAAACACGGTAAAAACAATTGTTTGTTGCTAAAAATTATAGCAAAGATGTGTCTGAGCTTAACCTTTCCTTAATAAATTCACGAAATGGTCAATTATCAGCTGGATTTAAAGTAGTAGTTCGCTATGTGCACGCGCACACGCACGCGGGTGGGACGGTGTGTGGGACGGTGTTCTGCACGCGCGCGGATGGACAGAACCGTCCCACACGCGCGCGGGTGGACAGAACGTGGGACAATGTGGGACGTGTTCTGTGCAGCGGGATGGAGCTGGCTGCACAGAACAGTGGCGGAGCTAGACTTTTATTGCTGGGGGGGGGGGAGGGGGGGCCAAGGCTATGGTAAGGGGTCCACTTACAGTGGTAAAAATAGACTTGTCCCAACTTTTTTGGGATTTGTTGACACTATGAAATTTTGAAACAACATATTTTTTCCTTAAAATGATACATTCTCTCAGTTTAAACTTTTGATCTGTGATCTAAATATTTTTAAGTTTAGAAATCAAGTCTTTTCATTTATTTATTTATTTATTTATTTATTTATTTATTTATTTAAATTTTATTCATTTCATTAAAATCAAGTAACAACTCAAAAAAATAAAAAAACATACATTCAAAATAAAATGAAAGGCAGCAGATGAAGAATAATCTTATAATCTCTGCCCCTTTTACCCAAAGATACAACAATAAGTTACCAAAGATTAAAGTTAACTACATCATCAAATTAAAGACTACATCAACTCAAATGATGATTCATATAAATTCTTATGCTAGTTTTTCATATTCTTTCAAAAAAATCCCTTTTAACAATCTCTTAAATATATACAGAGATCTGGCTGTTTTAACATTTTCTTCCAGACCATTCCACAATCTTATTCCCTGAATTATTGTACACCGCTCCTTCAAACTGGTACGAAAACAAGGTTTCACAAACATTTCTGTCCCTTTAAGAAAATAAACAACATAAACTTTTTCTAAACAGCTTTAGTGTTTGACTTTGTCCACACTCATAAAACACAATGAAGTACAAAAAAATGAAAGTGGTACTGCTACCCCTAGCGGCCGAAAGTGGTAATAAAGTAACTTAGTAATCTAACTTAGTTACTTTCCAAATCAAGTAATCAGTAACTTAACTAAGTTACTTTTCCCAAGGACTTATCAGTAACTTAACTAAGTTACTTTTTCAATGTAACTATGCCATCACTGTTCGGAGGAGACACAGTTTGTCACCGTAGTCCTACACTGAGATGTAAAATAAATTAGAAGTTTTTGAAAAAACCTGTGAAACCTGAAAAAGTCCTGAAAAACGAGGGAAAAGGAGTGTGGAGGAGTGTGATGCAGTTATGCAAAGCTGTTTGACTGGGAAAATAATAATCTTTTACAGTTGAAACCCTTAATGCAGGGCAATGTAAGTTTTTTTTCATTCATTCATTCATTCATTCAACCTTTATTTATACAGGCTAGCCTCGTTGAGTCACAGGGAGTCATTTACAAGAGGGACCTGTCTCACTCACACCAAACAACCATCCACTCTCACACTCACACCTAGGGTCAATTTAGAGTCACCAATCAGCCTAACAAGCATGTTTTTTGGTCTGTGGGAGGAAACCGGAGTACCCGGAGGAAACCCACGCATGCACGGGGAGAACATGCAAACTCCACCCAGAAAGGCCCCGGACCGGGATTTGAACCGGCAACCTTCTCGCTGAGAGGCAGCAGCTCTACCAGTTGTGCCACCGTGCTGCCCGAAGTTGGATGAAAAAGGTTCTATTTAAGCTTGGCTTTTGGTATTCTTGGTGGTTGGTTGTTTTACGCTTGTCTTTGTGCTGAAAAAGGACATAATGTCAATTTACAGTGGGTTTTCTTTATTTCACATTGATGCCTCTGTTGTTGGAATCCAACCTGCAGCATTACATGTATGTGTACATTATACGTGTGTGTGTGTGTGTGTGTGTGTGTGTGTGTGTGTGTGTGTGTGTGTGTGTGTGTGTGTGTGTGTGTGTGTGTGTGTGTGTGTGTGTGTGTGTGTGTGTGTAAATTAGCCCACCCTAAAAATATCACCACCAGCCGCCACTGCATCCAGATTTGATCTCTTTCTTGAAAAACATAATATACTAAGTAATAGTCAATACGGGTTTAGATCAAAAAATTCAACTTCTTTGGCTTTAATGGAGTTAATGGAACACATTACCACGGCAGTAGATCAAAAGCAATCCTGTGTAATGTGTTTGTGGATCTAAAAAAGGCATTTGATATGATTGATCACACAATACTGCTAGAAAAATTGAATAAATATGGCATCAGAGGACCGGCTCTGCAGTGGTTACATAGTTATTTACAGAATAGAAAACAATTTGTACAGATAGATGAAACAAGATCTAACCTTTGTGAAATATCATGTGGTGTACCGCAGGGATCTGTACTTGGTCCTAAGTTGTTTATATTGTATATTAATGATTTAATGGATGTTTCGTGTATTCTTCAATGTGTTCTTTTTGCCGATGACACAACATTCTTTTATTCTGGTAATAACCTGGAGCAAATGTTGGAATTGATGAAGAAGGAATTTATTAACATACAAAACTGGTTTAATTTAAATAAGTTATCACTAAATATTCAAAAACAAATTATATGATTTTCAGTAATAAAAAGGTAACTACTGAAGTTCCTTTCAGCATAAACAGAGTCGAAATATGTAGAGTAAAATAAATTAAATTCTTGGGTGTAATTATTGATGAAAGATTGTCATGGAAGCAACACGTAAATTTCGTTAAAATTAAATTATCTAAATCCATTGCTGGTGAAGATTCTCAGTCGTCCAGGACATGATAAAATCAAAAAAGGCGTTCAATACAAGATCAACTGGACTTTATTTGTTGCAGAAAACGTTTCGACTTCTGTCCAGAAGTCTTTTTCAATTGAAAAAGACTTCTGGACAGAAGTCGAAACGTTTTCTGCAACAAATAAAGTCCAGTTGATCTTGTATTGAACGCCTTTTTTGATCTAAATCCATTGGAGTACTATATCAGGTAAAGGACTTACTTGATGATAAATCTTTGTTTTTGCTGTATAGTACAATCATGCTGTATAGTACAATCATACTACCACATTTAATTTATTGTGTTGAAATTTGGGGTACAGCATGCAGAGCACGACATGCAAAACTACAACGAAACCTATTTTTATTTTACAGAAAAGAGCTTTAAGGATAATCCACCTTATTCCTAGCCCCCATGATGCCTTGCGCGAATTATGTGTACGTCTTCCGCCGGAAGTGAGAGCAGCAGTTAAAGCCCAGTCTACTGGCTGTATTTTTCACGTTTGTTTTTTTGTTTTGTTTCTTTCTAATTAATTGCAATGGTTACTTCATGTTGGGTTAGTGGGTATTCCTGTCGGGTAGACGTTTGTTCAAAGCGCAGTTTTCACTTCATCCCAAAAATAAGTAAACGTGAAGGATTTATCTCCATCGGAGGAGCTGACTGCTGCCCCTTCTCTCTGTCAGAGTCTGGCTTGGATCTGCTCTCGAAGACGTCGTGTTCAGATCACGTTTTCTCCGGTAAACAAAATATTCTACATAAATCATTTTGTGAAACAATTTCAGAACAATGTGAGAGTATAATTTTCTCTGTGTTGGAGCTGTTGTTGTTTTTTTCTTCATGATTTAGCATTGTCTACTAGCTGTGGTTAGCTTAGCATGTAGCGTTAGCATCTGTTAAAGTATTTACTAAACAAATCTGTGGATAAATAATATAAACACATGTGTGTGTAATACATTTGCAGTACATACATATACTGTGTGTATGTGTATACTGTATGCACACTATATATACAGTATATACATACATACTGCACATATACATACTGTATTGTTTGTACTGTTTTGATTGTAGGTCCCTGTTACTCTCATGTGAATAAAGCAGTGGGATGCTGTCTGTACAGAAAATATTCCATAACACAAGTTCATCTTTTGGTTATTACTACATTTGTTCTATTGAAATATTTATATTTTCAGGAAGGCCTACACACAAGTCAAACACAGACTGGTCACCCACGCTGAAGTTGACAGACACACTTACTCTGATCTTACTCTAATCTTTGTGAATGAGTAAAAATTTTAGGAGCAACTGTATTTATTTTTTCTACTTTGAGTAGCAAACTTGGTCTTATTTTAGACTTTGTGATGCAAACATGACAGTTTATTCTTTTTTTTTAAGGTACAGACGAGTGAAGGGCCAAGTTCCATCGTCTTGGATTCCAGAGGGGTTGGCTGCTTGCTCCAGTCGTCCAGTGGTCGTCCAGTGGTCGTCCAGTGGTCGTCCAGTGGTCGTCCAGTGGTCCCACATGATGAGGAATCTGTTCCAGTTTGTTTAAAATCAGAAACTGCCCATCATTTCTTGTTGAAGAGTGTATTTGACCTGGTATTTATTCTGGTATTTATTCTGCAGCCAATCATTTTCATTAAAAGACATCAAATCACCCACAGTTCTCATATTGTATTCAGTTTCAACTGTTTTTAGTTTATAATTATAGCTTTTATTCTGAACTTTATCAATCTCCTCCCGGAGGAGGAACCATACAGCAACATGCATGTTTCTAAGTTTTGTACTTGTCAATAAAAAACTAAACTGTTAAGTTGCCAAAAAAACAATCACATCTAGTTTTTTTATTTGCAGTAGAACTTCTCATTAGACATTAAACAATCGTATCTTATTGAAATAAAGAAGGTGAAACACAGCAACACCAAATGTACTTCAAACGCAGATTTATTTATAGAAATTATATTTTCACTCATTTGTTGCTGTGGTACATAACTGCACACAAACTTCTGGACCAACTGGAGTGTCATCCATCCCTGGACCAACTGGAGCGTCATCCATCCCTGGACCAACTGGAGCGTCATCCATCCCTGGACCAACTGGAGCGTCATCCATCCCTGGAACTCACCTTATGCAGAAATATAACAGAAAGGAGGAAAGTAAAAGTACAGTATACAAACATTAGGGTTCATTTATGAACACACACAAACACACACACACCTAGATTATATATATAACTAAACACACACACACACTGATTATATATATAAATAAACGCACACACACACACACCTAGATTATATATATACAGTATATGAATGAATGAATATATATATATATATATTATATATATATATATATATATATATATAAATAAATAAACACAACACACACCTATTTTATATATATATATATATATATATATATATATATATAAAAATAAATATACACACACAGCATACATGTACTGTTTTTATTTTACAAAAGAGAGCTGTAAGAGTAATCACCAGAAAACATTTCACTCACCCTTCAAACACCTTGTTTATTCAACTAAACTTATTGAAATTCCAGGAATTGGTAGAATATAGTATTTTATCAATTATGTATAGGGCTCATAATAACACATTACCTTTAAATATCCAAAGAAATTTTATAAAAAGACAAAGTTATTACAATCTCAAAGGGACAGAGATATTCATCAAACCACAATTCAGAACCAGCTTAAAAGGACGGTCTACCTCAATTCAGGGAATTCGATTGTGGAATGCTCTGGAGAGTGATGTTAAAAATGAAAAATCAATGTATACATTTAAGAAAAAAGTCAAAAAGGACTTGCTCAAAAACTATATATGATGTAATCTTGCGTGTTTGTGTATTACAATTATGTTGTACTTATGATGTACAGTACGTTTGTGTATTACAGTTAGAAAAATTAAGTAGAGTTATTCATTTTATGAAGCAGTTTGTGTATTACAGTTAGAAAAATTAAGTAGAATTATTCATTTTTGTGATGAATTTGTGTATTACAATTAGGAAAATTAAGTAGAATTATTCATTTTGTGAACATCTTGATGTTGTGCCATCTTTTAGTTTGTGTATTTCAATTAGAAAAATTAAGTAAAATTAAGTAGAATTATTCATTTTATGATCTAGTTTGTGTATTACAGTTAGGAAAATTAATAAAAATAAAAAAAATAGGAAAATTAAATAAAATTATAAAAAAATAAAATAAAATAAAAAAAAATAAAAAAATTAGAATTAGAAAATTAATTAGAATTATAGGTGATGTAGTTTGTGTATTACAGTTAGAAATATTAAGTAGAATTATTCATTTTGTGATCTAGTTTATGTTTTACAGTCAAGAAAATTAAGTAGAATTATTCATTTTGTGATGTAGTTTGTGTATTACAGTTAGGAAAATAGGTAGAACTATTCATTCTGTGATGTTGCTTGAAAGTTATCATTGGTTGAACAAACTGTGAAATAGGGGCAGATATAATAAGATTTCATCTTCTTTCTGCTCCCTTCATTTTATCCTACTTGTAATCTTGTATCTGATGAAACTGTCTTGTATTGTTCTTTTAAAATGAATGAATAAACATCAAATCAAATCAAAATGTATAGGTGCGTGTGTTTATTTGCCAGTTATGCACAAAAATATTAGTATCATTTAATCACTGACTACATAAAATCATAAAACTAAAAGCTGTCTCTTAAATCATACCTGGTATTCTCAATCCCTGAGGATACAGTGTCTTTTTTCAGGTGGTTTCTCGTAGCCCAGCCACAAAGAAGGATGCAGGTTTTTGTTTTCGGAGGATGTTCAACACACACTAGTTGCAGCCACAAATTCAGCTTCGTCTGATTATTCGTTCAGCCACGAACAGCGCAACAGGTACCTGAGCTCCGCAAGGACATCTTTGTGACAATATTAGCTCGAAATAACAGAAAACAGAACTTTAACAGAACTTCAACGACGCGCACAGATAAACAAGTAAACAACGAGGAGCCAATGCAGAAATTCTACTTCCGGGGTCAAACGGAAGTAGGACACATAATCGCTTCTACAGTGACACCCTCAGGAATAAGGTGGATAACTAGAATGCATTATCATCATCCATCTGGTGTGTTGTTTTATAAATTGAAGTTACTAGGATTTTATGATTTGGTGGAATATAATATTTTTTTACTATTATATAAAGCACAAAATAACACTCTTCCTTCAAATATTCAAAAGCTTTTTGTAAAAAGGATAAGTAGTTATAATTTAAAGGGTAAAGATATTTTTGTTATACCACAATATAGAACAAGTTTAAAGGGTCGTTTTACTTTAATACATGGAATTGGTATTTGGAATAGATTGGACTATGATGTAAAGGTTGCACAGTCAATGTCTGTATTTAAGAAAATGATCAAGAATACATTGTTGAAAAACTATGTGTAAATGTTATATACTTAAAATCTCTCTAAATTGGTTATATAATTTATGAATTACAAATATGATTTATGGATACATTTTGTTTGAAATGATTGTTTGAATGGAATTTTGTTTTTACAAAAAGGGGCAGATATTATAAGATTATTTTCTTCTGCTTCCTTTCATTTTAAATTTGTTCTTTATTTTTCTGAATCTTTTGTAATTATCTTTTGTTCTTTTGTATTTTTTAAATTTGAAATGAATAAACAAACAAACAAACAAACAAAAATCTGATTACACACGAACGCACCATCTGTGACGTAGTGAGAGGCAGAGGGCTCTGGTCTCTTTAATAGCGGACATTTTAAAACCCGACGAATTTAGCAATCTATGTGAAGATTTGAGCTATTTGTCTTCATTTTGAGAAGCAGAAAATAGTTTGGGTGATGGAACAAGAAACAACAGGATCTAATTTAGGTCTGATGCTGTATCAGACTTACCTTCATGCCGAGCTGCGCACACCCGCGCACCGTGACAAGCAAAGAACTCTGTCTCTCACTCACTTATGGATTCATAATTCTTTGGTTCAGCTCATTGGGATCAGGATCGCTTTTTGGGCAAAGGGTGCATTTCTCTCATCTTACATTTGAAAATCACATTAAGCATCTGTTTAAAGACCGTGTAAAGTGAATTTCAACATTTTCTTCAATAAACATTATAAATGTCGTAATTGTAATCTTGTAAATGAGTAAAAAGTCTCAAAATTGTAGCTCAATTAATTTTGGAGTTATAGATCAAACTGTGTATAAACACATTTCTCTTTCAGGATTTTTTAGGCGTGGTTTAAATGTGACCGCGTTTCGTCACGCGGTCACAAGCCCCACCCCCTGCAGCTCCAGCCGTTATAAATGCGTTCTTCGGTGGAGCCGTTCACTCGCTACCGACCGTCTCCCTCCAGTACTGGCGTGCTGCTGGAGCGACCACATGCCACCTGCACCTCCGCGCACCTCCGCGCCCCCCCACCCCCGCGCGCGCGTGTGTGTGGCGATCAGACCCCGCATGCATGTGACCGGGTCGCGCGCGCGCGTGTGTGTGTGTGTGTGAGTGAGTGAGAGGCGATCAGACCCCGCATGCGATGTGACCGGGTCGCGCGCGCGCGTGCGTGTGTGTGTGTGTGAGTGAGAGGCGATCAGACCCCGCATGCGATGTGACCGGGTCGCGCGCGCGCGCGTGTGTGTGTGTGTGTGTGTGTGTGTGTGTGTGTGTGTGTGTGTGTGTGTGTGTGGCGATCAGACCCCGCATGCGATGTGACCGGGTCGCGCGCGCGCGTGTGTGTGTGTGTGTGGCGATCAGACCCCGCATGCGATGTGACCGGTTCGGACCGCGAGTCCGCTCATCTTCTAAAATAGCGCTGATTATAACAGCGGAGTTATGTGTCCTCAACTTTAAAAACATAACCAGAGTTGTTAGTGCACTAAAAACAGCGTAACTCTTGGAAAAAGGAGCTGCTGGAAGCCAGAACTCAGATAAAAACAGAGCAGGTGGATCTCTGCTTCCCCCGTATGCCTCCCCACACAGCTCAGCTCTGAAGGGGGCTGGACATGGCGCAGTACTGCGCTGAAACCACGCCCACGTGCGACACGCCCCCAGCGTTCTAGAGCAAGGCAAAATCATGTTTTTTCATGATTTTTGAGACTTAATTTTATAAGGAAATCAATGTTTTTAATCAGTCAGATTTATATGGGTGATTAATAACACATATTTATGCCGTGTGACAAAATAAAAACACAAATTTAATTTCACTTTACACGGTCTTTAAAACCTGCTTCTTCCATCTTCGAAACATCTCCAGACTTTGCCCATCTCTGACTTTTTCTGATGCTGAGAAACTTGTCCATGCCTTTGTCTCCTCCAGGCTCGACTACTGCAACTCCCTGTTTATTGGAATCCCTGGCAAAAACCTTCAGAAGCTTCAATATATTCAAAACAGTGCAGCAAGGATTTTATTGAGAGCTCGTAAATTTGAACATATTACACCCATTCTCCATAACCTCCATTGGCTTCCTGTCACCTACAGAATTCAGTACAAAACTGCTCTCATTACACACCAATGCTTACACGGAACTTCACCTGACTATCTAAAGGACATTCTTGCACCATATTCATCCACCCGGTCTCTACGATCACAGAACAGTAATCTCCTTCACATTCCTCAAACCAAATTAAGGACCATGGGGGACCGGGCATTCTGTGTGGCTGCCCCCCGCCCATGGAACTCCCTCCCTGACTACCTGAGAGCTCCACAGTCACTAGTTGACTTTATAAGCGGCTTAAAGACTTTTCTTTTTAAGCAAGCCTATTCTGCCTCCACATGATTTTATCTTTGATCTTAGTTGATATTATTATTGATTTTACTTGATTTTATCACTTGTTTTATTTGATCTTTGCTTTTGTTGCACTTTGTAGCACTTTGAGATTTTTATTAATGAAAAGTGCGATATAAATTAAATTCATTATTATTATTATTATTATTTTCCCAGGGCTCTGGGATTACAACTTTCACTTGCCTTTAACCAAATAATTCTTCAGATGAACAAATGGTAAGAGACACCCTGATTTATTCTCTCTAATTTGTTTTATAATATTATGGCAGTAATTTTACCAACAAATAAGGAAATCAGGATATTGTCATCAATGTCTAGTTCATGGTTCAAGGAAGTCATCCCATAATACCTGTCTTACTGAGTCCTGTGATAACAATTTAGTGAGATTGCTTCTAAGGTTGATTGAGAAATTTTGGGAGCTTTTAGGGTTTTTTGTCCACTTTAAGGCTTTAAGGCGTGGTCGTTCTCTGAAAGGAAGTGAAGGCAGAGCATCAAGGACCAATAACCTCCCAAATCAGCTTATCGGAGCAAGGGAAGTACCAAATGAGTGGACTTTTAATCCTTTGAACATCAAGATCAACCAACAGGACCCTCGCATAAGCAATGTATGGACTCGTTATTACTGATTTAATTAAATAATCAAATTGTAATCATTGTTGGAGTGTACTATTAATGCTGTTCCCCTTGCAAATTCATTTATTAAAGCAAAGCATAAAAAGATAAAACTCCGGGCTATAATTTCATTACTTCGTGCTCATGGATTTGAGAAGCTTGGTTCAATTCTACCAAAAGAGGGAGGTATTTAAAGGTTTTCTTAGCTTTGATTATAAACAACATCCTAGAATCTTATACCTAGATTCTAAAAACAACCAGATCAGTAAGAATAGCCATTCTACAATGGAGGTGGGTGATCGTGAATGCAAGTTTCCCCGTGAGCTACGACCCAACCCCGGCTGCTAGGTTGGGCAAGTTACGGGGTAAGATAAGGGTGTGACTTGTAAATGAAGGTCGTTAACAAATCTGAGGGAGTCACCTTCAACACAGCCCTAAATAGAACTAACTTAAAATTGCTCTGGGTAATACTCAAGCGTTAGGCTCAGTTCGTTATACCTCTTGGAGGGGCTGCAGTGGGGTTTTTGCTCATGTGGTAACTTCACTGGGTAGACTGAGGCTAGATGAAGTAAAAATGTGGACAAATTCATCTGACACTGACACACTGGTTGTGTCAGAAACTTGGCTAAAGAAATCCATTACAGAGATTGCCATCAAAGGTTACACTGTGTTTCGGTGTGACTGTCCTAAAAAGGGTGATGGCATTGCGATATATGCAATCCATCCATCCATTCTCTTCCGCGTATCCGGGGTTGGGTTGCGGAGTTAGCAGCTTGAGTAAGGAGGCCCAGACTTCCCTCTTCCCAGCCACTTGGGCCAGCTCCTACGAGGGAATCCCAAGGTGTTCCCAGGCCGCCGAGAAACATTGTCCCTCCAGCGTGTCCTGGGTCTTCCTCTGGGTCTCCTGCCAGTGGGACATGCCCGGAACACCTCACCAGGGAGGCGTCCAGGAGGCATCATAACCAGATGCCCGAGCCACCTCAACTGGCTCCTCTTGATGTAGAGAAGCAGCGGTTCTACTCTGAGTCCCTCCTGGATGACCGAGCTTCTCACCCTATCTCTAAGGGAGAGTCCAGACATCCTACGAAGAAAACTCATTTCATCTGCTTGTATCCAAGATCTCGTTCTTTCGGTCACAACCCAAAGCTCATGACCATAGATGAGGGTAGGAACGTAGATCGATCGGTAAATTGAGAGCTTTGCCTTTTGACTCAGCTCTCTCTTCACCACGACAGACCGGTACAGCACCCGCTTCACTGCAGACACTGCGTTTATCCTCCTATCAATCTCTTAATGTTAATAGGGATTTAGCTAATGTTGCAGGAAGCAGGTGAAGACCCCCACCTGCTGCCAGGATAATTGCTTTCTCAGCCAATAACACTAGGGTCGCTCACTATAAAAGGGCGTAGACTGCGTATGTGTATTGGTTGATACGTCTTTCAGCCATGCAATGACGCTTGTTTACGGACGCGTCACACCGCGCTTCCGTATTACATTTACTGCATGCAGAATACAGGTGAGGTTGGCTTCCTGCGCATTTACCGTAGCTCCATATGTGTAGTTTATTTATTTTTATATCAGCAGATAATTGTTAGCGCATTTACAGTCCTGTTGATGGCGAGTGAAGTGATTCCTCCTGCCAGCGTGTTGCTGTGGGCGTTCCCGTTTGTGCGGGAGTGAGGAGAAAGCCTGATCGGTATGTGGAAACAATCACGAGCCTTATGTTAATCAACTTGCTCTAAACTATTTTCTACTGTGGATTGTAGATTCATTTCCACAATCACCACTGCTGCTTTGCCGGGTTTTGAAATAACCTCAGAGACACTGCTCGTCTAGCCTGGTTAAAACCAGACCCTTGTCCTTCACTTTGCTTCATACTAGGGTCTGGGACCTCTCCATTTTAAAACGATTCTTGCTGGAGGCGTTGGCCTCTGCTGAGGAACAAAACCATTGGATATTTCGAACAGGGAAAGCATTCTGCTCTCTCCCCTCAGAGCCATGTATGGCTGCTCCCCGTGCTCTGGTGAACTTGACAACTGCTCCGCCTCCTGCAGCTTTTCTCTCGCTGCCGGCTGCCGCGCTGCCGCGCTGCAAATTCTGTGTTTATATGTTAATAAAACGTTTTAATAAAATAAAATAAAACCATGGATCGCTGGTCCAGCTCACCAGAAGACCAGAAAATCTGATGGGACTCGGGCAGCAACGTAAAACCCGAGTTTAATTCTCGTGACAACCTCAGCCATTTCCTTGTTCATTTCAGCGGAGGGAGAGAAGGAGGAGGAGGGAGCGATCACTTGACTTTTGGCCCAAAAAACAAAAGAAAACTCCAGATAAGGGATTAAGAAGGGGAAATTAATAAATTTGTGTCACATATAAAACAGTCCTGCATCGCTTTGCATCGCTTTGAATGAGAACATGCCGCTGCTCGCTGACTGCGCGCTGGCAGAGCCCTTTATAGGGCTCTGCGCGCTGGGACAGGTGGGGGCGTGGGTTAGGGTCCAAAACTCCGCCCCTTCTGTTCTGTGATTGGTCCGGTCAAAAATCTACCGGAGAAATCATTGTCTATGAGAGAAGTCCCAGACTGTGCAGTGAAGGGAAATAAGAATTGAGCGGAGCTGTGGACGAGGGCCAGGCTACTGCTCGTCCTACAAACATTTGGAAGCGGCGTGGACACACCCACGCCACAAGACAGAAGATGGAGCGGAGGCTTTTACACAGCACCTGCTTGACTGCTGCTGTGACCGTTCTTGGATTTTATCGTTGTTTTTATGGAGTTCTTTACCTGTATTTTATTAGTAGCTTGTGCACTTTTCTTTTTGTCTTTTGTTTAAATTATTTATTTCCTTTTTTATTCTACAGATTGGCGAGGAAAGTGTGTGCGGCCTGGATGGTGGCGTTCCTCTTTGTGTGATTGCAGTCCCCCGCACAGACAGGTGGAGGGATTCAACAAGTGTGTGTGAGAGTTCAAGGGTGGCTGTATTTATTTTAATTTAGGAGCCTCCCATCCAGGACCCAGGTAAACCTCGCCAACTGTGCTTTATAGTTTGTAATTTTCTTTCTTAGATCTTCAGCTACAGACAGGTATTCCTCTGTTTTTATAGTTTTTAATAAATTATTAATAACTTGGAACCTTGTCTCTTGCTTATTGCAAACACCTGCATGTTATTTGATTTCCTGGGTGAAACTCCCAGGTGGCGCTGTTGGTACAAATATAATGTCAATTTAAAACACCGATTGCCACACTAAGATGGTAATTAAAATTAGGATTGAATTGGCTACACTTAATAATAATAATAATAATAAATTCAATTTATACCGCACTTTTCATTAATAAAAATCTCAAAGTGCTACAACAATAAAAACAAGTGACAAAATCAAATAAAATCAATAATGGTATCAACTAAGATTAAAGACAGAATCATGTGGAGGCAGAATAGGCCTGCTTAAAAAAATAAAATAAAAAAAATAAATAAAACAAGTGATAAAATCAAGTAAAATCAATAATACTATCAACCAAGATCAAAGATAAAATCATGCGGAGGCAGAATAGGCTTGCTTAAAAAGAAAAGTCTTTAAACCGCTTTTAAAGTCAACCAGTGACTGTGGAGCTCTCAGGCAGTCAGGGAGGGAGTTCCATAGGCGGGGGGCAGCCACACAGAATGCCCTGTCTCCCATGGTCCTTAATTTGGTTCGTGGAATGTGAAGTAGATTACTGTTCTGTGATCGTAGAGACCGGGTGGATGAATATGGTGCAAGAATGTCCTTTAGATAGTCAGGTGAAGTTCCGTGTAAGCATTGGTGTGTAATGAGAGCAGTTTTGTATTGAATTCTGTAGGTGACAGGAAGCCAATGGAGGTTATGGAGAATGGGTGTAATATGTTCAAATTTACGAGCTCTCAATAAAATCCTTGCTGCACTGTTTTGAATATATTGAAGTTTCTGAAGATTTTTGCCAGGGATTCCAATAAACAGGGAGTTGCAGTAGTCGAGCCTGGAGGAGACAAAGGCATGGACGAGTTTCTCAGCATCAGAAAAAGTCAGAGATGGGCGAAGTCTGGAGATGTTTCGAAGATGGAAGAAGCAGGTTTTAAACAGATGCTTAATGTGATTTTCAAATGTAAGATGAGAGTCCATTTTTATTCCAAGATTTGTAACAGAGGTGGAGAGGGGGATGTCTTGACCAGAGAAGGAGATTGTTGTTAAAGTTGATGTTTGTATCTGGTGAGGGGTGCCAATCATTATGGCCTCAGTCTTGGAGCAGTTTAATTGAAGAAAGTTCTGATTCATCCATGCCCTTATTTCCTCCAGGCAGGTAGAGAGGGCAGTGAGTGAAGATGGAGATGGGGATGATGAGGATGATCCAGTCCTGATGTAAAGCTGTGTGTCGTCGGCATAGCAGTGAAAAGAAATGTTGAACTGATTAATAATTTGACCTAAAGGCAGCATGTAAAGGGAAAACAGCAGGGGCCCCAGAACTGACCCTTGAGGGACACCACAGGAGACACCGACTGTCTGGGAAGTGGCATTGCCAAGACTAACGCATTCCAGCCTATCGGAGAGGAAAGATTTGAACCAGTCCAGGACAGTGTCACAGAGACCGACCTCCACATGAAGACGGTGGAGGAGGATATTATGGTCCACAGTGTCGAAGGCTGCAGTGAGGTCAAGGAGGACAAGGATGGAGGGAGAACCAGTGTCAGCAGCCATGAGGATATCATTGACGAATATTAACAGTTGAATTTGGTCTTGCTTGTCCCCATGGGGTTATTTTTGCATGCATTGTTCTTCTTTTATAGTTGCTATATGTTACTTTTAACCCAGTGTTAATTTGGTAATTCATGCATATTAGTTTTACTTAAATGAAAAGAATACACTCACAGACCCTGTAACATTATCCAGGTATTTTTACCTAGCCGGTCTCCTCTGGGTTAAAAGTGTTTTTAAATCAAGTTATCTTTATCCCAACCATTCATTTAAGATGTAATGTTGTTATGTAATCTTGTGATAATTGTATTAGACTACTCTTGACCTTCATA
This sequence comes from Garcialebias charrua, assembly GCA_038048925.1. NCBI lineage: Eukaryota > Metazoa > Chordata > Actinopteri > Cyprinodontiformes > Rivulidae > Garcialebias > Garcialebias charrua. The sequence continues at coordinate 42,078 of JBBPBX010008434.1, read as the reverse complement.
GAACATACTCCAAACTAAATATAAAATAACATAACATGATACTATGGTTCTGACATTAGTTATAAAAAATATATTTGAGAAGCAAGATTGCATCATGAAAGAATGGCTGATGAGTGACCAAGCTAAGATAAGTAGTTGGGCAGCACGTTGGCACAAGTAGAGCTGCTGCCTCTCAGCGAGAAGGTTGCCGGTTCAAATCCCGGTCCGGGGCCTTTCTGGGTGGAGTTTGCATGTTCTCCCCGTGCATGCGTGGGTTTCCTCCGGGTACTCCGGTTTCCTCCCACAGACCAAAAAACATGCTTGTTAGGCTGATTGGTGACTCTAAATTGACCCTAGGTGTGAGTGTGAGAGTGGATGGTTGTTTGGTGTGAGTGAGACAGGTCCCTCTTGTAAATGAGTCCCCGTGACTCAACGAGGCAGCCTGTATAAATAAAGGTTGAATGAATGAAAAAGTACTTACTATGACATTCTTATGCAGGTGGTCCTGAAAGACTCCTGTCCTGCGGAGCTGATTCACCACAGCTATACGTGTGTTGCTGGTGCCGCATTGTGCAATCACTGTGTTGCTTGTCCAGTCAGCACATTATTCTGAGCTGAAACTGTCAGTGGTCCCCCGACTCCCCCCTGTACTAAGCTGTACAGAAGGAGAACAGCAGTGGCACAAGCCCAGAACTTTAGTAAGTTTTCTCTTCAATAATAGACTCATTTTATTACATTTTCTTACCGTATAACTTGCAACTGTGTCATGGATAACTTAATAGGGTATTAAACCTGGCCCCGTGGACAAGATGGCTGTGCTGGCTGACAAACCAAAGAGTAGAGCAGCAACTGAGGGTGTAAGGTAAAAAAATATATAAAAAAATCTGTATTATTTTGTGTTTCTTATCTGAAAGAAATGCAGGTGGATATTCTATTTTTGACTCATGTTCTTTTTTTATTTATATACACAGGAGCACACTCTACAAAGGCCTTATTGGGGATTTGCCGGACCTTTCTGTCCTTAGAGTAAGTACGGTAGTTCTATTGAAATTACTGATAAATATAAATAAACTTAACAGTAGGCTACAGTGCAATAGCAAACAGTTGTATACTTACCGGTGTATAGGCTCTGTGCACAAGTGTCGTAAATCACTTGCGCATTGACCGGAAAGGTTATTTCCAGCTTCCGGTCTAGCCCCGGTCTCATTGAAAATAGTGCTGTCTGAATGTTTACAAGAGCTGTCCAAGACAATGTTCATCTTATCGTTGATTCCTGGTCCTCTGCTCCGACAAGCAAACGTAACAAGGGATTTAAATTGCATGTCTCAAGTTTTCTGCACAACTATGAGGGTAAGTAACGTTAGTTTGATCGCGTTGTGTTGTTGCTACCTGTTAGCGGCTAACGTTAGCCTATTAGCAACGCGATCTTTTTTTTGTGTACTCACGTTATAGAAACAGATTTTCCACACTTAAACAAAATGGCTCATATTTTGTGATCATTCTACATACATGCTGCTCTTCTCAGTTTCATGCAAAAATCAGGAGACAGCTGTGAAGTCGTTGTCAGGGCTCTGTGTCAGGTCCATGAAGAAAGCAGAAAAACCTCACCATAGGGTGAAGCTAGGATTGTTCAGATGACAGTTTTAAGATTACTGGTTCAGTAACCCCACGTTCCTGTTGTTAATGGGGATTTAGCTAAGATGGTAATTAAATATTAAATTGGCTACACTTTAAGAAGATGTAAACAGTTGAGTTTGGCCTTGCTAGTCTCCAGTGGGTTATTTGCTGCATGCATTGTTCTTCTTTTATGGTTGTTACTTTTAACCCAGTGTTAATTTGGTAATTCATGCATATTATTGTAGTTTTACTTTAATCTAAAGAAAACACTCACAGCCCTTCTTCTTCTTCTGAAGGCTAGAAGTTACTCTCTGATTTAAGGGGGGTGAACATTTGTGCTCAAAACAGTTTTCAGTTTATTAAAAAATAGACTGTGTGCACCCTCATGTTATGTTTAACTTGTCTTCTAGTTTCCTGGAGGAATGCATCGGAGGACTGGGCAGCAGAGCAGAGGAGTGGAGCGAGGATGTTAGTGTGAGTCAATCTAGTACATTCAGCTACATACTGTATTTACATTCTTGGTCTAATTATTTTGACCTAGTGTGTTTTTATGCAGCTCTCAGAAACTAAAGTCTTCACTCCCTCATGTGCACCTGCTGCTGAGAACCATATCACACCTGGGCAAAGGTAATGTTTTCTCCATAGAGGCTTGATTTTACTTCATTTTTTATTGATTTTACCTATTTAACTTGTCATTTTATTGTATATTAAATTGAGTTTTTAGTTCACTGTGTGTTAGTGTACTGACATGTAAATACTGTACACACTAATCTAGGTTCTGCAGGCTGTGCTGCACAAGATTCATATATCTCGCCTCTTTGCTGCAGAAGCCTGGTGTTGGAGGAGGAGAACCACCTTCCTCCACTTCCACACAGAGTCTGGTCTTCACCAACTCCCACCATAACCAGCAGCCGCCCCCGAGCTGCAGCACAAGATTTTGATGGCCGCTACAGTGACACACAAGTTATCCTGGACTGTACAGAACTACGGTGTCAAACACCTTCATCCCTGCTCCTCCAGAGTAAAGTCTGCTCTTTGGTCAGGAAATGCAGATATGAAGTTTGACAGAAAAGCTGATGGCACAGTCTTGAAGAAAAACAAAATGCTGTCATTTACGTATATTGACATTGTCTTACATTTGTAAGTAGATATTCTTGATGGAAACATGTTGTACTGTTTTCTCTGGAGGTAAATAAAAATAAATGTCACATTTTTGTAAGTGCAGTACCTAAACATTTTATTGACCACTGTATTTTGGTATGTGGATATCTTTTAAATTAATTATATGTGAGAATGTTAACCTATTGTACCTATGTAAGTTTTTTGAGAGGTCCAACTTTGAAAAACCTTGTTTGATAGTGTCAAAAACAGGGTAAAGTTAAACAAACATATTAACAATCAAATGCCTTAAATGAAAATTACAGATATATTATCCATTCAATTGGATATTTTTTTAAATTATTGTTAGTCTTGTTTTACAGCCACAGTAACAACAACACAATATCCTCTGTATTTCAATATTTGAAAACTTTAATTGTGAAATAGAAGGTCAAGATTTTACAGGTAAGAAATCATATGCTAAAAACCTTTAAAATAAAACTTATTGATTTATGGAATCTGCTACCAAGTAGGTAAACAGATTAATGAGGGCTGAAAATTTTACAAAAAAAATCTTGTAATTGCTTTGACTGATAAGCACCAGCAGCAGCCACTCCAGAACCAGGCCAGCCTGTGCTGATGTGTTGGGGCGCAGACGACGCTGAAGAAGGGCTGCTTGTTGAGATGGACGTGGCAGAGGCAAGGAGGGGCCGGAGTGTCTCTGAACCAGCTGGCTCAGCACAAGGCTCTGGCTGCAGGCCAATCACCTGCAAACACACACAATAATTAAATCTATATCACGCACATACATTCAAACAAGACTGCACAGATACTAATGAACTTATGGCTGAACTGTGACGACAGAGAGGTGGTGTTAAATTCAGAAACCTTCATGTCCCCGCTGGAGGAGAATGGTGGAGGTACAGGTGCTCCCAAACCTGGCAGTCGACCAATGGAGGTGTTGCTTCCTAGGGTGCTAACAGGAGGAGCAGTCCAGGAGTGAAGACTTTAGTTTCTGAGAGCTGCATAAAAACACACGAGGTCAAAATAATTAGACCAAGAATGTAAACATGTAGCTGAATGTACTAGATTGACTCACACTGACATCCTCGCTCCACTCCTCTGCTCTGCTGCCCAGTCCTCCGATGTATTCCTCCAGGAAACTAGAAGACAAGTTAAACATAACATGAGGGTGCACACAGTCTATTTTTTAATAAATGAAAACTGTTTTGAGCACAAATGTTCACCCCCCTTAAATCAGAGAGTAACTTCTAGCCTTCAGAAGAAGAAGAAGGGCTGTGAGTGTGTTCTTTAGATTAAAGTAAAACTACAATAATATGCATGAATTACCAAATTAACACTGGGTTAAAAGTAACAACCATAAAAGAAGAACAATGCATGCAGCAAATAACCCACTGGAGACTAGCAAGGCCAAACTCAACTGTTTACATCTTCTTAAAGTGTAGCCAATTTATTAATTACCATCTTAGCTAAATCCCCATTAACAACAGGAACGTGGGGTTACTGAACCAGTAATCTTAAAACTGTCATCTGAACAATCCTAGCTTCACCCTATGGTGAGGTTTTTCTGCTTTCTTCATGGACCTGACACAGAGTCCTGACAACAGCTTCACAGCTGTGTCCTGATTTTTGCATGAAACTGAGAAGAGCAGCATGTATGTAGAATGATCACAAAATATGAGCCATTTTGTTTAAGTGTGGAAAATCTGTTTCTATAACGTGAGTACACAAAAAAAAGATCGCGTTGCTAATAGGCTAACGTTAGCCGCTAACAGGTAGCAACAACACAACGCGATCAAACTAACGTTACTTACCCTCGTAGTTGTGCAGAAAACTTGAGACATGCAATTTAAATCCCTTGTTACGTTTGCTTGTCGGAGCAGAGGACCAGGAATCAACGATAAGATGAACATTGTCTTGGGCAGCTCTTGTAAACATTCAGACAGCACTATTTTCAATGAGACCGGGGCTAGACCGGAAGCTGGAAATAACCTTTCCGGTCAATGCGCAAGTGATTTACGGCACTTGTGCACAGAGCCTATTGTATAATTTTATTTTAAAGAGCTGTCTCTTTGTAAAGTGTAGAATTTTTGAGGGCTTAAAATTACTTATATTTTAGATTTTATGGAAATAAATGTTTTTACTTTCCCAGGTGTCCGAGGTGTATAAAGATTTTGCAGCAGCTGATGCACCGATGATCTGCAGCATGGGAGTCAGCCATGAAGTTCCCCTTGTTGACTCTGCCCTTGGCAAAGTTCAGGCTGGAAGTCCTCTGTCCTACCAACAGCCAGCAACAGCAAAGAGAGACATGTCCTTCCATGCTGCACCACCCCGCCCATCTCTGCCTCTTAAGAACTTAAGAACTACCATCTACAGCCATCAACAAGCACGTGTGTCTGTTCTGAACAACAACAGCTAGACCTTCAAAGTATGGAGGTCACCTGGGACATGGTTAATAAATTTGAATCAGGAGTACATGTCCTGAATGGCATCAGCTAAGGAGGCATAGGTTGACTGCCTCTCGCTTCAGGGAGATCTGCCACGTTCGAGAGAACTCTGAGGAAGATCTGGCTAATCGTCTGCTGCAAGGGACCCATCGGACAGCAGCTATGAAGAGAGGGATTGAATTAGAGGCAGATGCTATCTGGGAATATTGCCAGATGAAAAGAGTCAACCACTATGTGATTCACCCTGATGCTCCTTAGGGGCCTCTCCAGATGGATTGATCTTTGACTCTTCTGAGCCATGTCAGTTTGGGCTGATTGAGATGAAGTGTCCAAATGGTAAAAGTTATGTTGACTGTCCATATCTCCAAATGAAGTCAGGCAAATTGGAATAAATAAAAAAAATCATGCTTACTTTTGGCAGATTCAGGGCCAGATGCTAATAACAGGGATGAACTGGTGTGATTTTGTTGTCTCAGCTGAGGAAGATATTCTGATTCAAAGAATTTATACAGACAGTACTGTGATGGATTCAATCAGACAGATTTTTTTTTCTATGTGTACTTACAGAAATGTCTAAATTAGGATTTTGATCAAATCAATTTTTCAAATTTGTTTCTCCAGGTTGAAAATTAGAAATAAAAATATAATATGGTGGAGGAACTATGGTTAAATGGTTAACAAACAGGACTGAAGTTCAAGTTGAGTACCACCACTTCACCACTAGATGTAGTGGTAGGACTTGGGTGTTGAAAGGCTTTTGTATATTTTGTATAAAAACTATAAAAATAAAGTATAAAAAAAATAATTTAAAAAATCCAGGAGGAACTATACTCCAAGAAAATGTCAGATTGTTTAACTTTACCCTATATTTGACACTGTTTCTATCAAATAAGGTTTTTCAAAATTTGAACTCTCAAAAATGTTTTTTTATTTTACATATGTACAATTGTTTAACATTCTGACATTACAAAATACTTGAAACTTTATCTCTCCATTTCCTGACCAAAGGTCCATTTTGGTAATTTGACAGGAGACAGGCAACTGTAAAAATTTGGTTTATGCTCCCTGCAATGGAGAGAGGGATAGTGGAATCAAAGAGTTTATTTTCTTTAACTCTTCTTATTAACCTCTCAACATGCACCCTCAAACGGGCAATGGACTGGGTCTTCAGAACGTTGACCTCTGACATTTGGGCCCTCTTGGAGAGGAAGGCAGGACGATGAACAGTCCCAGGTACGAGACCATCCACCAAGAATCCCTTGTCCACCATGATGGCCATGTCAGGTGTCAGGAGTGATGTAATCCCTGACTGACGGAACACTTCCTTGTCACTCATGGAACCCTCAAACAGTGCTGACACAAATGTCAGGGCTCCATGAGGAGACATGCCCACCATGGCCTTAAAGGTGCAGTGGGATTTGTAGGTGGAGAAGACCTCACTCTGGAGGAGCAGGGATGAAGGTGTTTGATACCGTAGTTCTGTACAGTCCAGAACAACTTGTGTGTCACTGTAGCGGCCATCAAAATCCTGTGGAAGACTGGTCTTCACAGCTGCAGGAGACATCCACACAGAAATTGAGCCCAATAAGCAGTACAGGAAGTTGGCCCATGTCACAATAATGTGACTGACTGTTGCTCTGTGGGTGTTAAAACGATGGCCCAGTTCCCTCTGGGTACATCCAGTAGACAGGTAGGTGAGGAAAAGAAAAAGCTCATCTATTGGCAGCAGTTTCTGGACAGAAAATTATTTAAATATTAGTTCAAAACCAGCATTCTCATATGTGCGTGCGTGTGTCTAACTTACAGTTGGTCTGGTAAAAGGGGTTTCAGTAGTTGTACTCATGATGTCGTTTTTTTTTTTGCTCTGGTGACCCTGACCATTTTAGCTGTTGCTGCCTCGATCAAGTTCCAAAACGCCTTCAGATGCTCATATGAGGGAAACCTAAAACACATTTGAAAAAAGAAAAGAAAATGTCACTCTCCACATTTATAACTGTGAAAACAGTTTCCAAATGTTGACACTGTAACACTAATAGATAGCCTGTGTGTCATCTAATCCCAGTAAGCAACTATTTTCACCGACCTGAGGCTGTCCTGCTTTAATTATTTCAACCTGAAGAGACTCACAAAACGAGAGAGAGAATACAATTAAAATGTTTTATTGATTAAGGTTTCTTTGGCACTCGGGCCCCGGCGGAGGGCATGCATGCCGGACTGCTGAGAGCTTGAATGTCCGGCATAGGGAGATACACTCTTCCAGCTGTATTTGTTCCACTCAAATAATGATGGAACCGACCCTGCTGCTAAAATTCGTCTTCCCTTTTCTGTGGTACTTATTTCGTTCTTCAGGAAATGTCGGCTACAAACCTTTGTGTGAGGTGTTGCCGTAAATCCCTCTCTTCTGATTTTTTGCAGCCAGCACAAACGAAGGCTTGTCTCCTTAGGGAAACGGTGAAAGCTCAAACGGCTATTATAGTCAAAGTCAACTTTATTGTCAGATCTGCAATATGTACTGTACAGGACATACACAGGACCGAAATTGCGTTTCTCTCAGTCCCTCGGTGCAACAGTAAACATCTAAACATTGAAACACTGAAACATATAATAATAGACATAAGCATAAAATAGTAAAACTAACACTGTCCTGAGTTTTTTGCATAGTGGTATAAGAGTATGAAAATTTACACCAACTCTAAAACTAAAACATTAAACATTTAATGAACATAATACTGTCCTGAGTTTTTGCATACTAGTATAAAAAAAGAGTATAAAAAGTATAACTAAAATAAACTAAAGGTTTCTAGCATTGACATTTGCAAAGTGGCAAAGCAGCGTATGAGTTAATGTACACAGTATATGTATGAGGTAGTAGTTGATGTTGTTATAGAGGCAAAAAGTGGCATATGCAGTAAGGCACATTGGGCATCCCTAAATAAGACCGTTCAGAGCACACTGTATATGTATCAGCAGTGGTGTAGATATTAGAGTAGTGTAAATGTAAACAGTAGTAATTACATGTAAGCAGTAGTAATAAAAGTAAACAGTATTAATAAATGTAAACAGAGAATGTAAACAGTATTATGATTATAGGCAGTGATGTAATACAAACATTAGTGCAAGTATGAGAAGTAGTGCAAACTGTATGAGCACATGACCGAGAGTTTAGTGAATAACCCGTTTGATGACACAGAGTCCAGTGTTAAAAACTTTGTGTTGTGTGGTAATGTGTGAGAAAGTTTTAGTGTTAAGGCAGTTCAAATGGGAGGGGGGGCAGAGCAGGCAGAGTGTTTAGCATTCTGACTGCCTGATGAACAGAGCTGTCTCTCAGTCTGCTGGTTCGAGCCTGGAGACTCCTCAGTCTCCTCCCTGATGGCAGCAGTCTGAAGCAGCTGTGTAGTGGGTGTGTGGGATCACCTGCCATGCAGTGGGCTTTCCGAGTGAGGCGTTTGCTGTGTAAGTCCTGCAGTGAGGGCAAGGAGGTGCCCACGATCTTCTCAGCTGCTCTCACAATGCGCTGGAGGCTCTTGCGGCAGGATGCAGTACATGCACCAAACCACACAGTGATGCAGCTGGTCAGGACACTTTCTATGGCACCTCTGTAGAAGGTGCTCATGATGGGGGTTGAAGCTCCAGCCCTTTTCAGCTTGCGGAGAAAGTAGAGACGCTGGTGAGCCTTCTTTGCCAGTGCTGCAGTGTTCCTGCTCCAGGACAGGTCCTTTGAGACGTGCACTCCCAGGAACTTGGTGCTGTCTACTCTCTCCACTGCGGTGCTGTTGATGGTCAGAGGGGCATGTTGGGCATCCTTCTTCCTGAAGTCCACAACAATCTCCTTTGTCTTCTCCACGTTGAGAGTGAGATTGTTGTGTCCGCACCACAAGGCCAGGCGGCTCACCTCGTTCCTGTAGTCCGTCTCATCGTTGTTGCTGATGAGACCCACCACTGTTGTGTCGTCCGCAAACTTGATGAAGTGGTTGGAGCTGTACGATGGTGTGCAGTCGTGTGTTAGCAGGGTGAATAGAAGGGGGCTCAGCACACATCCTTGTGGGGCCCCTGTGTTCAATGTGATGGTGCTAGATGTGTTACTCCCGACCCGCACTGTCTGTGGTCTCCCGGTCAGGAAGTCTAGCAGCCAGTTACACATTGAGGTGTTCAGCCCCAGACTGTCCAGTTTAAGGATGAGCTGTTGGGGGATGATGGTGTTAAATGCCGAGCTGAAGTCGATGAACAACATTCTAACATAGGAGTCCTTCGTGTCCAGATGTGTGAGAGCTGTGTGAAGGGCAGAGGAGATGGCATCGTCGGTTGAGCGATTAGGTCGGTATGCAAATTGGAAGGGATCCAGGGAGTCAGGGAGGACAGATGTGATGCTTTTCATGACTAGCCGTTCAAAGCACTTCATCAGGATGGGGGTGAGTGCTACTGGGCGATAGTCATTGAGGCATGCGGGCGTTGCCTATAGCGACCTGAAGACGAGCAAAGCGGCACACAACAGTGCTCCATAGACCCAAATATCGTCGGCTGAAATCTAAAGCTCCCACACACGTTATATTTTGGTTTATTTGACGCAGCACTCATTTTCGTTGTTTATCTCTGAGATGACAGGATACAAGAATTAAACCGGAAACTAGCATGCAGACTTCCTGTCAATGCGGAAGTGATTCACGACGCTTGTGCACAGAGCCTATCCACTTTATTGTCATTCACATCACATGTTGTACGTGAGGTGGAATGAAACTGTGTACACAGGGTCCCAGTTACAGCCAACAAAAGTACAGTATAAATGAATGATGTGCTGAAGTTAAAATCCCATCATTCACTAAAGGGAGATTTCCACTTGATACTAATGATTTTGAAAACACATGAGCACACCTTAGAATTCATGTGGAAAGTGACTGGTTGCATGAGAAACAAATATAAAATGTTACATAGAACTACACCAGTTAACTATACTGGTGCTTACATGTGAAAGTGAAGAGGAGACACTTCTTCAGATTGTGTATGTGCTGTATGTAAAATGTAGACTGGAGAAAAAAAATTATATTTGATGGACTCGTTGTTTTGAAATATTTTTACAGTTGAATAATAACAAGTGGTTGTTTTTTCTCATTTAATAAAAATTAATATGGTAAACATTTATGAAATATTTACTTCAGCACTAACATGTAAACATGATGAAATTGATCACATTTGTAGTAAACATTTGATGTATTAACAAATTTAATTAACGGGGATTAACCTGTCCAAATAAAAGTTGAATGAATGAATTTCAGGTAAGTAATAAACATAAAATGAAACATCCATTTTGAAGTAAACATTTGATGTAATTAAACATTTCTAGTAACAATGTGATGAACATTGTGTAAGTTAATACATTTTATAGAAAAATTGCTACACAAAAAATGTGCAAATATACAGCATGATTTACATAATTATGTCTCCCTTGAAGCTGGAGAACAAACTGAGAAATATTTTTAGGAAGCTTCATGCTTTCTGCAGACGTCCAGCTATGGCTGTGTGGGTCCACACAAGGTCACAGTGGTTTGATTATGCACCTGTGCAGTGTGGACAATGCTTCTTCAGGTGAACTTCATCTCCTGCCTCCACAGCCGCTGGAAGCTGCATGTCTCATATTTGTAAGGGAACTTTCTCCAGGCAGCAGCGATCACACAGAGTCCATCAGGAGATGCTCCATGTTCAGGAGTTGGATTTTGTACTGCTAGCTGCATTTTTAATGCATCACCCTCATGACTCAAAGCAGAACCTGTGAACACACAATTAAAATGGTGAATGAAAAGACAGAAACATTTGTCTATAATATATATGCATCTTAATGAACCTGTACAATTAAAATGGTGAATGAAAAGACAGAAACATGTGTCTATAATATATATGCATCTTAATACGTATTATATATAAAGTAATCTAATCAAGATTTGTCTACATGTCATTAGACAAGCTCAAGTCATTAAAAATAAGGTAATTTTCTACATGGAGCTTTGTAAATCAGTTAAAATCCTATAAAAAAATTAAGTGTTCACAAGTTTTAATACTAATAGCATACAGAAGGTTGATTGATTCTGAAAGACATGTATATTAATAATTTATGTAAAATTAATGAGCCAACAACGTACCTTCAATGTATTTACAATCTGGGGGCTTTAAAAATGTCCAAATCATCTATGAACCCAGCTGTTCATAGATTGGACCAGCTCTCCCAGTGACTTGTAATTATAAAAATTATTTGTGGTGTAAACACTGACACAGACCAGGTCTGCTAAAATGACTGGGAATGTCAGTGGAGGTAAGTATTACTCCGGGTCTCTGCTCCATTTATTTATTTATTTCAAACGGGCAACATTTCCAATTATACCGATTTTTTTCCATGTAGTTTTTTTTTCTCACCTGGGAGAAGCTTATTAGGATACAGTCCACTTTATTTTGCCTGCTTTTCAGAACCGTGACGGAAGATACAGCGCGAAAACAATGGAAAATCTCCTGAATTTCTTTTATTTTTTATGAGGGCAACAAAGATGGCGGTCGAGACGGGAACGCCCCTACACGCCCCCGACACGCCCCCACACAGTGACGTCTGCTCCAAAGCTCTATTCCTACGCCCCATGACGCTTTGCGCGAAATGTGCACACGACTTCCGGTTGACCGGAAACACCGTTTGTTTACATGCGAGTAATACAGTTGAAGACAGTCCAAACTTTGTTGTTTTAGTTCATTAAAAATGTGGGAACACCACTCGTTTTGTTAAAAGAGGAGGGACAAATAAAAAGAAATTACAGATGTTACCTGATCGCGCAGACATAATTTAAAAATACATAAATAGCGAACGCGTTTGCTCCGGCCTCTCGGCTAAGGTTTATTAGCAGCTATCTCGGCTAAAAATACCGGTCGCGCCTGACATATATCATTTTAAGACAGTAAATCATCCAAAACTCTCATTAATAAACCCTCCCTGAATAAAAAGAAATTACAGATGTTACCTGATCGCGCAGACACAGCCATAGAGTAGGATGCAGGAACACTCTTTCTTTGTTTTGGGTCCGTGTTGAAAACACTGTTGTTTTAGCCAAAGATTTAGCTTGGTCCGGTTGTTGGTGCAGCCGCGAACAGCACAGCAGGTACCTGAACCCCGGTAGGACATTTCAGTAAACGTTCCGTTTAAACAAAAGCTGTGTTTGCTCCGATAAAATGAATGAAAATAACTTTCAAAAACACCCGCGATCCATACTCCGCCTATGGAATACAGGCACTTCTGGTGTCGGACAGGAAGTACAATGCACATTCGCTTCTACAGTGACGCCCTCAGGAATACTGTTTATGTTTATGTTTATGTTTATTAAATTTGTTCATTTTTTTACAAAAGAAACAATACAAGGCAATCTCATAATGATAGTGTACAAAATGTAAAAAAATGAAAGGTGGCAGAAAGAAGAATAAATCTTATTATATCTGCCCCTGATACTGATACTGATTGATTGATTGATGTTTATTCATTCATTTTAAAAGAACAATACAAGACAGTTTCATCAGATACAAGAATACAAGTAGGATAAAATGAAGGGAGCAGAAAGAAGATGAAATCTTATTATATCTGCCCCTATCGAACCTGGGTTGTTACTGTTTTTAAGACTGTGTTGCTGTATTTGCATATTGTCCAGGACATCCTTGTAAAAAAGAGATTGATGATCTCAATGGATTTTTTACTGGTAAAATAAAGGTATTAAAAAAATAAAATAAAAAATTTGGACTGGGTCCATCGCCTAAAGTCGTCCGGAGGTGCTAAATAGCCCGTTAACATGCGTTCCGTTAGCAGCCTCGGTGTCTGCTGAAGTGAGTGACCGTCTCGTGAGGACTGATTTCGGTGGACGAGGCGCTGAAATGGACCGGTGAGCCCGTAATGCTGCGGAGAAACAAGTTTTTGGTTATAAAAAAAAAACTAATCTTAAATAACGTAATTATTGATGTATCATGATTTCGTAATTTCTTAACGAACTACCTTGCAGCCTAAAGCTTATGTTTATTTATTTATGCCACCTCATTGACGACAACATTTACTTCTAAAATATGCTAACGTTTTAAAAAGGTCAGTGTTAAACTTGTTTAGCAGAATCCTCTGTGTTTGCAGTCCTGCAGCTGAAGTTTACTCCAACAATACACTTGAAAAATTTACAAATATTGTTATTTTGTGCAAACAGATTTGCTTCTATGGAGCATTATAAGGCAGCCATGGTGCTGAGTGGAGCTGGTGATGCTCTGGGCTACAGAAACCAGCTGTGGGAGTACAATGAGTCTGGACCAGTTATTCACAAGGTGAGTACTGTATTAAGGTACTGTATTTATTGCAGTGGATGGATGCATCACAGACAATGATGAGTCCAGCTACAGGAAGAAGGTGGAACACCTGGAGAGCTGGTGCAGGAAGAACAACCTTCACATCAATGTGAAGAAGACAAAGGAGATAGTTGTGGATTTCAGATGGAGCAAACACACCTGTCCCCCCTGAACATAGTGTGGTGGAGGTGGTCTCCAGCTACAAGTACTTGGGTGTACACATGAATGTCAACCTCAGCTGGAGCAACAACACCACCAGCCTGAACAAGAAAACTCATCAGAGACTCTACTTCCTCAGACGGCTGAGACGAGCTGGTCTGAGAAGCTCAGTCCTCACCTCGTTCTACAGGTGTGCAGTGGAGAGCATCCTGTGCTCCAGCATCAACGTGTGGCATGGAGGCTGCACAGTTGCAGAGAGGAAAGCTCTACAGAGAGTGGTGAAGGCTGCACAGAAGTCTGTGGGAGTCAGTCTCCCCACCATCACAGACATTTACACCTCCAGATGCAGGAAGAGAGCCACCTGCATCATGAAGGACCCCGCCTGGATTATTGCAATGCACTGCATGCTGGGATCAGCCAGTCCTCCTTCTCACGTCTCCAGCTCGTGCAAAATGCAGCAGCTCGGCTTTTAACCGGTACACGTAGGTTTGAGCACATTACACCTGTTCTCTCCTCCCTGCACTGGCTCCCTGTGCAAACTAGAGTCTGCTGTTGACCTACAAATGCCTAAATGGCCTCGCTCCCCTCTACCTCTCTGAGCTGTTGGAACCATATGTTCCATCGCGGGCCCTGAGATCTTCCGATCAGATGCTCTTGGAGGTTCCAAAAACACGACTGAAGCTCCGTGGAGATCGGGCGTTTTCTGTCACCGGCCCCAAACTTTGGAAAAACCTGCCCCCCAACATTAGGCAGGCCTCCTCCCTTCACATGTTCAAATCCCTGCTAAAAACCCATCTTTACTCTCTAGTATTTCATACTGTGTGAACTGACTTAGTGTATATATTTTTTACTGTTTTCATTTTACTGCTGCTAATTTACTGCTGTTAATATCATAATTTTTACCATTAGTGTGTGATACTGTTCTGTAAATTTTTAAACCTCTTTAATGTTGTGTGTGAAGCACCTTGATAACGGTTTATCTGTTTTAACTGTGCTATATAAATAAAATTGACTTGACACTCACCCAGCACCTAGGATTTAGTGTACTTTATAACTTAGATCCTTCCACCTCATGTACCACATGGGATGGAAACAACCATAAAGTTGACTTGAACTTGTATTCCACACAACATGTGGGGCTGCAGACAGTTTTAAATGTTATTAGGTAAAGTCTAAAGAAAATCCTCTCTCCTCTTCTGAGCCTGTAGCAGCTGCAGGAGCTGGGCGGCTTGAAGAACATCAAGGTTCAACTTCCTGATTGGCCCGTGAGCGACGACACTGTTCTGCATCTGGCAACAGCTGAAGGACTGGCAACTGGTGAGAAAACCCTCTGAAAAACATCTCCAGTTTGTGTCTCTGCTTTGCTCCGAATGAGGATTTGATTGGATGAATCAGACCTCACCAGGACACAACCTTCACAAACACCAGCTAAAGGTTAAATCTAATTTCCAGCCTGGTCTTGATACAAAAGACGGAAATTCAACGTGACCTTTGTTGTGAGAAGGCAAAGAGTGTGTTTGTGCATATTTCTTTTTTAAAGTTTGCAGTTTCAACATGAAACTGTGTCCCTCGCAGGGAAAACGGGGGAGGATCTCCTTCATGAGGTGGCTGCTCGTTACGTGGAGGGGATGAAAGACATGGAGGGGAGGAAACCTGGGCCTTCAAGCATTTTGGGTAAATTTGTGATAAAGTCGTGTCACATTTGCTGTTTGCTAAATGTCGCAGTGACGTTCTCGTTCAGGTGTGTCCCAGCTAAGACCAGGAGAAGCAGGAGGCTTCAGAGTGCCGTATAACCGCGAGGGGACGGGCTGTGGAGCAGCCATGAGGTCCATGTGCATCGGCCTGAGGTGAGACGTTCAACTTGAGGACGCAGCAGCTGTTCTGGATGCAGTCCAGTTTTCTTCTCCTTTTTCCTGAGGCCTTTTGTTTAGTTTCATGGATTTTGTGTAAACTAATGAATATAAAATGACGACAAAAATCAAATTGTTGGTTATCTTTACCTGCGATAAGGTGTATAAAATAAAACATAACCATGAAAGTAAGTTTACAAATATCCCTTGCACATTGGTTTTGTTAGTCAATATTGTTCTACCATTTAAATGTACAGTAATTTACAATTTATACTAGAAGATACTTACTGCATGTAGCTTTAATTTAGCGTTTTGGTTGTATTTTAACAACTTTAACCCTGAGCACAGGTATCCGAGGCCTGTCCAGCTGTTGTCGCTTGTGGCCGTCGCCGTGGAGACGGGCAGGATGACGCACCCTCACCCCACTGGTTTCCTGGGAGCCGTAGCCTCGGCCCTTTTCGCGTCGTACGCCGCCCAGCGCAGGCCCATCACCACCTGGGGTCTGGGCCTGATCAACGAGGCCTGTCCCATAGCGAGGAAGTTCGTTCAGGACCGGGGCTTCGCCGTGGAGGAGACGGAGAGAGACTGGAGCTTCTTCTGTGACAAGTGGCAGTGGTATGAGCAGTCGGGCTCTGCGAGGCTTCTGAAAGCCCGTTTTAGCTTTGAGGTTAACAAACGGTGGCTCGGCTAAATGTTTACAGTCAGCAGCAGATTAATCGTTTATGATCTGGACTGCAGCCTCTTCTAGAAACAGACTGTTAAACGTCATACTTGCATTCTGAGGTCAGGATTAGTCCTGTCACAATAAATCAATTAATCGCACAATTAATGAAAATTATCGACCTCGTTTTCATTCATTGGCTTTATCGTTTCTTTGTCTCTCTCTTTTTTACCGAAGACACTGGATGAAAAAAGCTAAACTCCGGTGCTCCTCACTGGCCCCTCCTTTTCTCTTTAAAATCCATTTTAATTGTCCAAAATCATGTTTTTGAATCTTTAAAAGCAGCTAAGCTACGAGCTAAGCTAACAGGCCGACCTCAGGAGGGAAAAAAACCTCAGTCTTGTCAAAGCTCCAAAATTCACGGTTGAAACCTGTGCCTTCATGTAAAAAGTTTTTTTTTCTATCTGCTAAAAGAAGTCGAGAACTTGTTCACTGATTTTTTTTATTTATTTTTTTTATTAAAAACTTTGTGTGAACAATGCAATGCTAAAGAGCTCAAACCACACTGAGCATCCGCCATTTTGATAACTGAAAAAAAGAGACAGCCCAAGTCATGTCATGGGGCCTCCATCTCATTTTTTCTTAGACACGCTGCTGGCTCCCTTACTATCCATCCTTCAGTTCGGTCTTATACTGCCATCTAGTGGTCAAAAAAAGGTACTACATGGATAACAAATTAAACATTTATTTTTAAATTTGACAGTAATTACAAATTATTGTCAAATTTCAAACAATATTATCGTTTATCGCAGTAATTTCTGAGACAATTAATCGCCCAGCAAAATTTGTTATTGTGACAGGCCTAATCAGGATATTCAAGAATGTTGGGAAGGGGAGAAAAAAATTAATTGCAATTGTTGGTCTTGTGTTAAAATGACGGCTGACAAAAAACATTTAGCTACATCTCTAAAATTCATAAAAGTTGATCTGTTTCAGTAATTTGATTCAGGAAGTGAAGCATATCAGATTCCTTACACACAGGGTGCTATTTTAAGTTTCTTTGTGTTAACCTTGATGATTATGGCTTATAAATAACCCAAAACTCAGTTCCTCAGTATATTCTTTACACAAGACCATTTATAAATTATTTTTAATACAGAAATGTTGAAATAAACCAAATCCACACAGTATTTGGTTTAAGTACTTGGTTGGGGCTCGTTGCATAAATGACTGTGTCAGTGCAGCGTGGTGTGGACGCTGAGGTGTTCTGGAACAACCCAGTGGACCAACAGAAGCAGATTACCTGGCTCATGCCTTGTTAATCTACTTTATGCAATATTCTAAATTTCCAGAGAAATAGAAATTTGAGCCATCATTGACATTAACCAATTATCCAAATAATAAATTGTTCCGTGTGGCATTCCCCACTTCACTCATGTCGTGTCTTGTCTGCAGGTATCTAGATCAGAGGGGCATCTCTAATGGAGTGGGACCCATGAACTGGCCCTCTGCCTACGGTCCAGCTGAGAGAGACCAGGCCTACAAGACCTTTAGCCTGTCTGGTTGGGCGGGGCGCAGCGGACACGATGCCCCAATGATCGCCTTCGATGCCCTGCTGGCAGCTGGCTCCAACTGGGAGGAACTGATGAGCAGAGCTGCCTTCCACGGAGGTCGGTCATTCAATATTTGATTCATGAGACCATCCAGCTGAACCACTCGTACAGTTTATCTCCATCTTTCTGTTCAGGCGACAGTGACAGCACAGCAGTGATTGCCTGCTGTTGCTGGGGTCTCCTCTACGGCACCGAGGGCGTCCCTGAAGGCAACTATAGCAACTTGGAGTACCGGGACCGACTGGAGGGGTGTGCCGAGCAGCTGTACGCTCTGTCACGTTGATGATGGTGACCTGCAGCCTGAACCATTAATGTACTGACAGTGAAGAGAGACTAGGCTATGCTAACGCAGATCCAGCTGATTCAGAGTGCTGACACTGAGCCACTGCACGCGTTGACTGGCCCACTAACCCAAAGAGCCATTTCTGGAACTAGTGTTGACTGTAGTTGAGAGCTCCCTCTAGTGGTCACTTTAAAATAAAACGCAAATTCAAAATGTCCCCTAGGAAGAAAATTCTCATTCTGCCAACCTGTGGTAACCGTAAATGTTTAGAGCCCCTCAAATTAATGTGCTCTCGCTTTATACTAATGGAAAATACATTTGTCTCAATCATGATGCTATTTTGTACACTAATGGTGACGTATGTCCATGGTACATCATTGCACAGCTGATACAATAAATGGAAAAAAAATCATTGTAGTTGAGTTGAGAACTTTATTTTTTTTTTGTCGGTTTTTTTATTCATTTTTTTTGTCTTGTCCATTTTTTATTAATTATATTTTCCTACAGGAGAAGATGGGCAAAGGGGTGGTCTTAACTACTAGATTGAGTTTTTAAAAAAAATCTAAAAACCCCCTCATGTCTTCACATCCCTCCTGTCTTGCTGTAGTCCAAAGATTCTTATGGCAGTCTTTATTTAACATTTGTGTTGTGGTATTCACAAAACCTTATGGTTTAAAAACATTTCTGGAAGGGAGAAAAGAAAAGTCTGCTGCTGTTTTTCCACGTGGTTTTCTTTCTCCCAAGGTGCCTCATGGCTAAAAAGAAAAACTGGGAAGAAGCTGGAGGGAACAGCGCAGCAGGAGGGGTTGGATGCTGCTGTGGTCCTCTCGTCTTCATCATTACCATTAAAAATGTCCTCCTTGTTTGGTACTGACAGCGAGACTTGTTCTGATGGACATCATTACAGCAGAACAGTACGGTGTTGCGAGGGCTCTTCATGTGATTCTGAGAATTTTGTTGAGCTGTGATTTTCTGGACTTCATGTGCAACAGGCGGGGTGAGAAAAGTTCAGGACGTCGCAGACGGGTTTTAATTTCCAGGTTGGTGGAAGGAAGCAGGGTGAGTTTGTACCTGCATCGCTGTGGGAGGGAAACAAAAACTGTAAAAACAGTCAGGTTCAACTTTAACACTGGTGACTATGTTAACCTAGTTCCTACCTTGTGGGTGTCCTATGTAAAAGTGCTGGTGTGCTCCTTGCTGAGGTCCGTGCTGAGGGTGCTGGGGCACTCCGCCGGGACCCTGCTGAGGAGTCTGCAACATTACTAACTGGGGTTGACCATGGCTGCCTGAGTGGTGAGGACCTTGCATGGCTCCTTGGACGTGGGCCTAGTGAGGTTGGGAAGAAGTAACGTCAAAACTAGAGAAACTGCATTTTCTGCAAAACTGAAAATGTGATCTCTACAACAAATATCTAGCTGAAAAGTAAGGCTGCAAAAAAAAACTAGCCAAGAAAATGTTATAAAATAGTGAAAGTTATAAATACATGAGCTAAAAGTGGGGAAAATAAATTAAAATTGAAAATCAAATCCCTAGTTAAAAGCTAAAAGTAACCAAAATGCTAGTTCAAAGCTCAAAACAGTGCAATGCTAGCTAAAGTTAAAAGTAGCAGAACAATATACCACAGTTAAAAAAAAGCCATAGGAAGACAAAAAAGAAAGCTAAAGCAGATTTTAAAGAGAAAAAAGTTTGTGAATTAATTAGAAGTCACTGTGTGAAGGAGAAACAATTTGTAAATAATAAAGTTACTTTGGTTTTTATAACTTTAAAAAAGTATTAAACATCATAGACAAAGTCACTGGTTCCCAACCCTGGTCCTTGAGGAACACCGTCCTGCCTGTTTCCCTTGTTTGCCTACTTTGACGCAACAGATTTTTTTCATTCAACCTTTATTTATACAGATTAGTCCCATTGAGCCTCGGGGACTCATTTACAAGAGAGACCTGAATGAATGGGTGATTAACAGGCTTCTGCACAACTTTACTAACTCAGGCGTGTTGGAGCAGAAAACTGGAAAATTCAGGATGGTGTTCCTCAGGGACCAGAGTCGGGAACCACCGGCCTAAATGTTCTGAATGAGCAGATGTTTTTGATACTTGAATGATTAAAAATAGCACAAAGTATGCAAATGTAGTTACATGTTTACAAAGGTAGGGAAGAAAAAAATAAAGAGAAACCAGAACGCTTCTTTAACAATCACACAAAAAATCTGTTACGCCAAAAATACACTACACGCGTTGCAGCTCCGCCCCGCTCCGGTCCGACCTCCGCAGCAAATACGCACCCATTATAATCAATGACAGAATTTACACTGGCTCCGCACGGCGGCGGCGAGCTGCGGAGAGCGGACGGCAGTCCGTCAAAATTAGAAATTTTTCTATTTCTGCCGGACGCCGGAGCTGTGCCGGAGTCAACTTTTGAAGATTACGTCGCACCAACAGGAAAAGGAACGAGCACAACTTCCGTATTTACAAAATAAAATCACCACGGGCGGACTAATCCTAGCTCTATACGGATTTATTTGTACAAAAATGCTGTCAAACTATCATTTATGACTACGCCTACAAACGCAATACAAGAAATAAAAAGAAATACAAGAAATAAATAAAGTATTTTATTCTGAAATGTAATACATCACTTCCTGTTGCTCAAACCATGTCCTGTAGCTCATTTACGAGAGAAGATCAAGGCAGCAGTCTCTACAGTTGTTCTCTTTCTTCCACCGAGTGAATTGTTTTGTTCTGACTTACTTATTTATCACTTGATTTATCGCGCGATCTCGCAATTCCCGCGCATGCGTCTCGGAGCAGCGCATCCACTCGGACCTGAGCTGAGTGCAGGTAATGGAAATTGGACTCGCACAGCTGCGACCTGCGGAGCGGAGCCGCGTGTAGTGTATTTTTGCCGTTAGTCTATCCAAGAAGAATTTACCTCCACGATAGTGAAAAATGAAACCATACCTGTGCTAACTGCCCCAAGGGGTAGGATTGTGGGATGCCCTGGTGGCTGTGGATACTGTAGCCCTGGATGGGGTAAGAGCCTTGTGGAGACGTGTGACCTGGAGCCATGTTGGGTGGTGTGGGTGCCGACAAGGGACCTGAGTGGTACAATGACTGAGGCTGTGGGCCCGACTGGGTGTTCTGCAAAAAGATGTTGGTTTGTTCAATAGATGGGGCGAAACAAGAGGGAGAGGCTGAACTCATGCTTCCAACAAGAAACGAGACCAAAATGATATATAAAGTCAGCACCTCGTTCAACAAGTACTGTAAGGTGCTAAACAGCACTGAAGTGTAATTAAAATAAAGAAACAGATCACTTTAAGTGATAGGTAAACAATATTAACACAAACTGGGTTGCAGCCCAAGCATTAAGGACCATTGGGGTTATGGGGGTGCCTCACCTGTCCGGGGCTGGGGGCAGCATGCTGGGGTGGGGGCTGGTTGCCTGTTGGGGTACTGGAAGGCTGAGGTTGATGAACTGCACCCGAGTGATGAGAGAACGACTGTGGAGCTACACAGAACGCAAAGACGGCAGCAGAGTTAAAAGTTACATCTGTCGAGGCAGGATGTCGGAGCGACCACTTCTTGTGGATGTTTTCATTTACCATAGATGCCCTGCTGTGGTCCTTGAGACCCATCACCCTGTGAAGAGAACTGAGGAGCTCCAGGTGGACCAAGAGCTTGTGGATGAGGACCACCACCTTGACCTATCATCCTCGCTCCACTCTGAAGCATGGAGTACATTGGCTGTGGTGGAAGACAGAAAAAAAAACTTAAATAAAATTACTTTTATTATCCATTTATCCACAAATCATTGCCCGATAAGCATTGAGCACAAATTCAACCTTGTTTGTTTGTTAACCATTTGAAACTGGAGTAACAAACAAGTGTATGAGGCTTGGGCCCAGTGCGTTCTACCTGTCCAGGGTAGGGCGCCATGGCCTGGAGGACCTGCTGATGGCTGTACTGCTGGGGGTTGTACTGAAGATAGGACTGAGGGTAGGGGGACGCCACCAGAGGAGCTCCAGCAGCTGATGCAGCAGCTTGAAGCATTTGTGGTGCTGAAGTACCATGATCAGAGCGTTGAGCCACCACTGATCCTGGTGAAAGGAGGAAAAAGACGAGAACGACTAAAACGTGGGGGCAAAGCTCTGATAACTTTACTTCCTTGTACGGAGAAAAAACAAAAGTTGAAAGAAGCAACGAGTGTGGATTTTATTCAAGAGAGGCAGAGCGACAGTTTATAAACGTGATGGACTTTAACGCAGCAAGACTGAACAAATATTCTTTACCTTTGGTCCTGGGGTATTTTCCTTGGTTAACTGTGGACATTGTGTACTGGTACATTTGTGGGGGCTGAAAAAAAAAAAGTGTAAATAAAATGTTCCAGTTATTTTACTGAGATTTTAATGAGGAAAAAGTGACCAAAGTTAAGTTTTTGTTCACATACCTGCACAGGGTGGATCTGTGAAACATAGGAAAGGTAGGGAGTATTATAGAGTGCCCCCTGGCTGCCTGGGTGCTGCAGGACCACCGGGCTTGGAGGTGTTGGACGGGGTGGGGTGGGTGCTGTGTTGGGCTTCGTCTACAGGACAGCAAAACATCAGGTTTTATTTTATTTAAAGCATTTCTTCAACATTTCATAGCTAGACACTTAAATAATGTTTGAATAATCAGAAAACTTTTAATTTTTATGTATTTTTCTTTTAAAAATACAAACATTTTAAAATCATAATAATCCCGTTGTTACAACGAGCTTCAGGTCTAAAGTATATGTTGAAATAAATACTTAAATTCACTTATTTCCTAATGAACCCATAGATCTTGTTGTCCACTTTAGTCAGTCTGATAAGAACAAAGTAGCTTACCATGGGCATTTGGGATTTGATGGGGTTGAACTCTTTAGCATTTGGGTTTAAAGTCGATTTCTTTACTTGGCTAGAAGATACAAAAAGTTGTCCATCAGTAACAGAAAGACAAAAGGTCAAACACAAGGTCAAAAATCCCGTTTAAACTCACTCTGCCACACCCTCTGTCCGCTCCGTCGTCTCAGACCTTGCATCTTCACTTCCTGGGGTCCTGGCAGGCTGAGGGCTTGATGGTGATTGTCTGTCTGAAATGGGTGCAGAGGCTGCACCACCCAGTGTTGCCGACGTGTCCTTGATGGGCTCCTCGGAGGACGGCAGGGAATGCTGTGACGGGCTGGGAGCTGGAGGCTGAGACTTGGGCTCTGAAGCAGGGTGCGCGTCTGACGCAGGAGGCTTAGCCGCGCTCGGCTGGGTGACTTCACCGACTGACGGAGGCGTGGCTGCTGCTGGAGACGTGGGCGAGCTAGAGCTGCCTGCACTTGGCTGCAGCTGGAAGACAACAAAAGAGTTTGAATCTTTGTCCCAACACATAAAATATATGACCCAGACTCCTGAAGGTCTATTTATGCTGCAGCAAAACCTCACTTCTTAAGAATTAGACCTTCCAAATTAGCAGCAGAAATAAAAAATGGCCACTGTTCAACTTTCAATAGGCCTAAAAACTGTCAAAACTACAGAAAGAATCAAACATCTGCCTGAAGAAGAAGCAGCAGACCAGCCTGAGGTGTGTACAGCAAACAAGTATTTTCACAGACAGATATGCCCCATAATGACAGCCTTAATTCAAATTTAAACACGTCCACTGGATTAACACAAAACTATTTATTCACATTTTAAGTGCAACTTTATTATTTTATTAGTGAAGTCCTGCTGCGGTCTCAGACACTGGCGGGTTTCTCATTTAATTTTTCCTGACATTGTAAGGCTAGCAAATAGAACTCAGATAAATGTCTAAATTATTTTACAAGGAAAAGTGAGTACCGGTAATTAGGGGTGTAACGATACACAAAACTCTCGAGACGAGACGAGACAAATTACAGAGTTCGCGAGAACAAGACGAGATTTTAATATTAGTTCAAGAAAACTTCAAAGATCGGTTTTATGCCGCAAAAAGGCTTTTATTCTGTTTTAACATGTATTACAAACTCAACTGATGTCTTCATTTTACTGATTGAATCTCCTTAGACCTTAGAACGTTCAACTTTGTTTAAAAAAAAAAAGATATTCACGCAGGACTTTCCAAAAATTGAACATAAATATCCGCATCAGCACTGAATCTGCAGCCGTCACTCACCAGTGTTGCCAGATTGGGCGGTTCACCGCGATTTTCCTTCTGACTTTTGCGGGTAAAGAGTGCTTTGGGTGGGTGGGACTCTATCTGGCAACACCGGTCACACCGGTGTTTACACGCGTGTCTTTACATTCGGGGCAGCGTCGGCAGCGCCGGGACCCTCCATCAATGTAGAGGCGTCTGCGGCACCGGGACCCTCCATCAGTAGNAACACGTCCACTGGATTAACACAAAACTATTTATTCACATTTTAAGTGCAACTTTATTATTTTATTAGTGAAGTCCTGCTGCGGTCTCAGACACTGGCGGGTTTCTCATTTAATTTTTCCTGACATTGTAAGGCTAGCAAATAGAACTCAGATAAATGTCTAAATTATTTTACAAGGAAAAGTGAGTACCGGTAATTAGGGGTGTAACGATACACAAAACTCTCGAGACGAGACGAGACAAATTACAGAGTTCGCGAGAACAAGACGAGATTTTAATATTAGTTCAAGAAAACTTCAAAGATCGGTTTTATGCCGCAAAAAGGCTTTTATTCTGTTTTAACATGTATTACAAACTCAACTGATGTCTTCATTTTACTGATTGAATCTCCTTAGACCTTAGAACGTTCAACTTTGTTTAAAAAAATAGATATTCACGCAGGACTTTCCAAAAATTGAACATAAATATCCGCATCAGCACTGAATCTGCAGCCGTCACTCACCAGTGTTGCCAGATTGGGCGGTTCACCGCGATTTTCCTTCTGACTTTTGCGGGTAAAGAGTGCTTTGGGTGGGTGGGACTCTATCTGGCAACGCCGGTCACATTTACATTCGGGTCAGCGTCGGGACCCTCCATGAATGTAGAGGCGTCTGCGGCACCGGGACCCTCCATCAGTAGTTGGGGCGTCTTCTATAGCAACTTCATCCGGCGAAGCCATGCTGTCCGTGACTCTGACTTGCTAGGGGCTCTGCTAGCGCTAGCATTAGCGACTCGCGAGACAACGTTACCTCTCAACGAGAGATATCGCGGGAGTTTAATATCGAGAGATCTCGTACAACGAGATCTCGTTACACCCCTACCGGTAATATTTAACACATTCAGGAAGTGTTTACCTCGGACATGTAAAGTTCTCTGTTAAAAACTGATCGTTTATGAACAACGTTAGAAAGATTCACTCTGCAATGCTTACTTTATAATTAATAAAGCCACCACTGATCATTAGTTCATTTATATGTACCAGAATGAAACAAGATGAAGTGAAGTGAAGTCATCATAAATAATATTGCCAAAGGACACTGCCTCTTGACTGATCAGGAATTTGTACATCACCAAAAAGAGACAGCTGTGCTCTCACCCTGAATTCTTTGCCAAATTTCCGCAGCTCTTCAATCTGTGACCTCTGCTGAACCGAAGGAGCTGGAAAGAGAAAAACAACAAGTAAAACATGCTCAAGTCCTGTAACCAAGTAAACGCTGGTCGTGCCTGCTGGTGTTTTTAAAGTAGGCAAACCTTTGCTGTTTTTGCCGTCTTCTGCACTGCTTGGGCTCTCTGCAGATCGTTCTTTTGCAGCTGCACCAAGGATCTCGTTCACTGTGAGGACGACAAAAAACACAGAGCTTGTCATAAATACACAATGTTGTTAATAATGAAGGTCTTGTCAAGTCAATATCAAATGCAAATTACTGTTTTAACAAAAAAATGCAAGATGTTTGTGAATTTCTCACAGCAAAAAAAAAAAAAAACAGTCTTTGAGTTTGTGTCCAAACTGATTGAAAACCGTGCGAGAAGACTGGTCTACCTGGTAAACCACAACAAGCCTGAGCAGAAATAACAAGAGCACGATGGGAGACATTACCATCTACAGGGAAGAGAGGGGCGGGGCCAGACGTCTTCTGGTCTGGCAGGGAGATGGACGAAGTGTCCAAATAAGGTGTGTCCTGTGAAGAGCCTGATTTGGGGGAACGAACAGCTGCAAGAACAAAAAGACAAAAACTGCTTAGGCAAAAAGCATCAATATAATAATATGGAATAATTTAAAAACAGCTGAGAGCTAAACGTAAGTGCAACTGTACCTGTGGGCTGAGGGTGAAAGTTTGGATTTCGGTTCGTCCTGCTCGACTGCGGAGGTCTTTGGGCTTTGGGAGATGTCCTAACAGAAACTGATGGGGCACAACATCAGCGTTACGCTCCGTGAACACGTGACGCAGCAGCTGAAGCCATTTCTGACAATGAACTCACCTCCATTGATGGATCGGCCGGCGTCGGACAGAGAGAGTGGGAGCGAGTGAGAATGAGGGACTGCGTGTCCGTGAGGAGCGGGAGGGCTGGACGGGGAGGTGGCATTGGACGCAGAGGTGGATGCAGGTCCCCCAGGAGAGGCAGGTGTGTACGGGCTTGCAGCACCAGAACCTGGGCTGGGGCTGCCCTGTGGGTGGTGCGGAGCGTAAGCCCCACCTCGACTCGACAGAGGGCTGCTTCTCTCCGATGGAGAAACTCCAGGCTGGGCTCCACCTGCAGAGGAGAGCGGGGGTCTCGGGGAGGATGAGGACGAAGGGCGGTACCCTCCGCTGAGACGACTGTGTGGTGGGGGCCCACCAGAACCCCTCTCAGCTCTCTCTCGGTTCAGCTCTCTCTGACGTTGAGGTAGTGGAATGTACTTTCCATCTCTGAGAGACACAAAGTCCAAACACGTGAGGAGGACGTGACAAAACTCTAGAAAAACCATCTGGTTTGCAAAAACATGGAAAAAAAAAAAACACAGTTGAAGTTCAAATACCACTGAATTTAAATTATTACTTTAATACATTTCATGAACTTTACAAACAGCCTCTTTTCACACATCAGTTGTGTCTTAAAATTTAAATCAGTTGTTCTTTTGGTAATTCACACATATCGAACACAGGCCAAAAATATTTTAATCATTTTATTAAACTGTCAACTAAGGCAAATTGGGCAAATAAAAAAACTACAATATACAAGGATGAGAGGAATTGGAACAACTTTAAGACTTCTACTTGTGTATAAATTTATTTTAATATGCTTTGAACATTTTGAGGAAAAGCCTTCCCTTCAGCGGTCCCTCAGCGAACACTGGTCCTGAATTTTTCCACAACGTGCATGTACAGTATTTAATTAAACTGTAGCCAAGTCTGAGAAAGTGGAACTTGTTTGTTGTCAGACCACAAAGATCTATTTTACATGCCGTTGTTTTCAGATGAAATTTTAACAGTTCTGTTGTGTTTCAGGCATTTGTCTACATGACAGCTGTGGATTCTCCGACATCAAAACATTTTGAATCTGTCTGAAGATCAACATTTATTAAATGACCAACATTGTTTTATGGGTAAATGCAATTTACCTGAAAGTGGACGTGTTTGCACATGAACACTACAGTTGCAGTCAGTCAATACGCTACATTTTCCTGAATATTTCCAGATTTACAATATAAAATAACCTAACCTCATCGTTGAACAAAATAAACATTTATATTTATATTAATTATTTTCATGCTCAAGACTAAAGTGTTTGAGAATGTATACAGTATATTGTTAAAATACAAAAGTCACCCAGCTGGGAAACCACAGACTGACTGTGTGAACACGTAAAGCTTTTATAATCAACATTGGCAGAACGATGGGTCAGTGGTTAGCACTGTTGCCTCACAGCAAGAAGGTCGTGGGTTCAATCCCCGGTTGGACCTGGGGTCTTTCTGTGTGGAGTTTGCATGTTCTTCTCATGCTTGAGTGGGTTTTCTCCGGGTACTCCGGTTTCCTCCCCACAGACCAAAAACATGCATGTTAGACTGTGTCAGGCCCAGGCCTCCCTTGCAAAAGAGGTCTGTGATGTCAATGGGATTTGCCTGGTTAAATAAAAGGTTGATAAAAATAATAAATAATAATTGGCACATCTGTAATTTTAAAGAAAATAGTTTGCGTGTAAATGTTGTCAAATAGGACTCAGTTTTAGCTGCATCAACATCCTAGTCTTTTTCTTCTTGTGTTTACAGTTTGTACTCTGCGTCCAAGCTTTACTCGAATACTGCACGCCTTGTTTTTGGTGTATTTTTGTGGCAGTGAGTTACAGCACCACACTCAGGCCTCGCCATAGTTTGTATACAAATATACTTTTGGGAAACAAATCAACAAAAACAAACATTTGGTTTTGGGGAAAAAAAGCCTTTTTGAGTGGACAAGGCCTTAATGTGTTCTTCAACACAAACACCTCACACACTCGTCAACTCAGCCATGTCACTTCCTCTGTTGGTGAGTTGACA
>JBBPBX010008433.1:49402-61287 GCA_038048925.1 Garcialebias charrua | reverse complement strand
TGTAATTTATCATTTTCAACAGGAATATTTCCAGATAATATGAAAGTAGCTAAGGTAGTTCCTCTTTTTAAAAATGGTGATAAATGTGTGTTCAACAATTATAGACCTATATCCTTGTTACCACAGTTTTCTAAAATTCTTGAAAAACTATTTGTGAACAGACTAGATCAATTTATAGACAAACAAAATATTCTAAGCAACAGTCAGTATGGGTTTAGAGCAAAAAACTCTACATCAATGGCTCTCATGGAATTAATGGAACAAATAACTACTGCTGTCGATCAAAAACAATATTGTGTCAGTATTTTTGTTGATTTAAAAAAAGCATTTGATACTATTGATCACACCATTCTCCTTGAAAAACTGAACAAATATGGTATTAGAGGACCAGCATTACAGTGGGTATCTAGCTATTTGAAAGATAGGAAACAATTTGTACAAATAAATGATGTAAGATCTGACCTCTGTAATATCACATGTGGAGTTCCCCAGGGCTCTGTGCTTGGACCAAAGCTATTTATTTTATATGTGAATGACTTGGTAAATGTGTCAGGACTCCTTAAATGTGTACTTTTTGCTGATGATACCACATTTTTCTGTTTAGGTGAAGATATAGAACAAATGTTGGAATTGATAAAGACAGAATTTGTCAAGATACAAACTTGGTTTAAAATAAATAAATTATCATTAAATCTAGAAAAAACTAATTACATGATATTCAGTAATAAAAAGAAAACTGTTGATGTTCCACTCAAAATTGAGGGTGTTGAGATTTGTAGAGTGAGTGAGGTGAAGTTTTTGGGTGTTATCATTGATGACAAACTGACATGGAAACAACACATAAATTCTGTAAGAATAAAAATAGCTAAATCGATTGCAGTACTGTACAAAGTCAGAGACCTATTGAATGATAAAGCTCTGTATTTGTTGTATAACACAATCATTGTTCCACACTTAATCTATTGTATTGATGTTTGGGGGAATGCGTGTAAAACAATCACAAAGCCTATTTTTGTATTACAGAAAAGAGCTGTAAGAATTATCACTAGAAAACATTACCGTCATCCATCAAGTACATTATTTTATCAACTGAAGTTATTGAAGTTCCATGATTTGGTAGACTATAATATTTTATCAGTTATGTATAGGGCTCAAAATAATGCATTACCTTTAAATATCCAAATGAATTTTGTTAAAAGACAAAGTTGTTATAATCTTAAGGGGACAGAGATGTTTGTAAAACCACAATTCAGAACTAGTTTGAAGGGACGTTCTACCTCAATCCAGGGAATTAGATTATGGAATGGCTTGGAGAATGTAGTTAAAAATGCCAAGTCACTGTTTACATTTAAGAAAATGATCAAAAGGAATTTGTTGAAAAAATATATATGAATTAGCATAATGTGTATTGTATCAATTATTAGTTATGTATTAGTATTAGTATTAGAAAATTAGAAAGAGTTAGTCATTTTGTACTGCTGGTGAAAGATTATTATTGTTTAATCTGATTGTTTGAAAAAAGGGGCAGATATAATAAGATTTATTCTTCTTTCTGCTACCTTTCATTTTTTACATTGTGTACGTATCATTAATGGGATTGTCTTGTATTGTGTTTCTTTTGTAAAAAAATGAACAAATTTAATAAACATAAACATAATAAACATATGGGTCACATACAGTACATGTATGTTCTACTTGCAGTTTCCTGTCAGAAATGGGTTATAAATCTGGTTCTGGGTTTCCCAGCCTGTCAAAATCACTTGAAATAAACAGGACCCTCTGGAAACCATGTCACCAAAGTAGGCCAGCGTCCCGTAAGCTCAGCATCGAGCCCAGTGGACTTCATCTGAAAAAGTCCAATTATAGAAAAAAACAGGTCCGAACTGAAGCGGGCCGGCCCTCTCCGTGTGCCGGAGAAGCCCTGCGTGGTCGGAACACAGCAGAGCTGACTCACAGGAAATCCTTTGCATTCTCCCGACAAGCCGGAAGTTGGAAAAACAAGAACCTTCGGGAGCGACGGTCACTGAGGGAGGGGGGGTCCGGCGCTGCGGCACAGGCCACACCCCCGTTCCAGTTTCACGGAACCGCCAGTCGATGTCGCCTTTGTTTTTCCATCAGCTGTTCAGTCAGGCCGAGGTTCTGGACTCTGACTGGACCGGTGCAGCACCTCGGTTCTTTGTGACCCGTTCTGTTGTAGAGCAGCTGTGTTTGGGACCAGGGTCCTGTTGGACCCAGACTGGTCCAAGCTTCAGCTGTCGGACAGATGGACACGCATTTGACTCCGGTCCGAGCTGACCAAAGCTGCTTTGTGTTCGCTACCATCGATTAGCCTTGGCGGCCATCTTGAACAGGGCCGACTCCAGAAGTTGATCAGGTTATTTAACGCACGCCCAGAGGTGAATGTGAGATCTCATTCACATCTGTCCAGTGGGTCCACAAGCCTTTACTTTAAAGTCTTGTTCCATCGGCCTGATGGTTCATAGGGTTCTACATTTTAATAAAACTCCTGCTGACACGAAGCAGAGGACAAGGACAGAGGACAAGGACAGAGGACAAGGACAGAGGAAGAGATTAACTTGTTGCCTTCTGTCCAGATTAGAGAACATCAACTCTTGTTGAGGTCTGAATGAAACTTGCTAAAGAAGCTAAAACCGAGTCGTTAAAAGTCAAAATAAGCTGAAAGCTAAATGCAAACAAGGCAAGCTACGTTTTTATTCACCTTTTCATACTTTTAGCATCTGTATAGGCTTTTGGGTGTGTGTGTGTGTGGGGGGTGGTGTTAGAGAAGGTGAACCTGTGGTGTAAAGTGGTCGGTTCAATCTCCTGGATTGACATCAAAATGTGAGTGGTGAAGGTGAAGCACCCCCCACCTGCCTCCACCCTCATTTGCCCCACTCTGGACCCTTGAGCAAGGCTCTTAACCCCCTCATCTGCTCCCCCGGGCGCCCCAGATGGCAGCTCTCTGCTCCACACAGAGGGCTGTGGTAGCTCACTGGTCTGTGGTGGTGTCAGGAAGGGTAACTGGTGTAGTAGTTCACTGTGGTGACCCCTGAAGAGGAGAGCAGCCGAAAGAAGATGAAGAATCAATACAGGATTTTGCTACTTTTAGCTTTTGGCTACCCTTTTAGCTAATTTAAGTATTAGTTTGCTTTTTTTTTTTTAAACATTTTGCAAATATTTGCTACTTTTAGCTGTCAGTTAGGTTTTAGCTAGGCTTTCACTACTTTTCGCTTAAAAAAAAACCTTTGATGTATTAATCTAGACTTTCACTGCTTTTAGTTAGGCTGATATATTTTTATTTATTTTTATTTTAGCTAGGCTTTTCATACTTTTAGCCATCTTTTTCATAGTTGGCTTTTAATCGCTACCATTCTGCTCCTGTCAGCTGTATTAGCCTTTTCTTTTTAGCTTATTGCTAATGGTTTGGTGATTTAAGCTAGCTTTTCTTTGCAACTTTTAGTTTTTACAACAACATTATTACATTAACTTTAAAATAGCCTTTTGCTACTTTCACTCACCTTTAAATAAGTTTTTCCTTTAGCTACCCCTTTGCTGTCTTCAGTTTGTTACCTTTAAATTTTAGCAAGTCTTTTGCTACATGTAGCTATCAGCAACCCTTTTATTATTTTAGCTGTGAGCTAGCCTGTTGCTATTTTAGCAAACATTTTCTTCTTTGATATTTTGATTGGTGTTTTGAACTTTTTAGTGTTTAGCATTCTACTAGCTTTTAGCTTGCGTTCTGCAACCTTTAGCTTTTACAGCTCGTGTTTACTCCTCAGATAGACACATGGCCGTAAAAACCCCTCCCCTCATCTGATACAGACATCTGACGTCACGCTCAGAGTATGAACCGTGAGCGACTCTCAGCTACTACCACTCCAAGTTTCAGCTCCACATCTGAACAACTGACAGAGTTACAGCTGTTTTTGTGTTTGCTAAAAACGCTTAGCTGTGGCGGCCATCTTGAACTAGTTTGACTAAAAGTTAATCAGTTGTAGCGGCGCATCCAGTGGTTACACCCTGGCAGTTTTATTAAAATCCCTCCAAAAGATCATGAGATATTTTGCTAACGCACACATCCAGACGGTCATTTACATTATCTCCCATCTTTTTGTTTTTTAAATTAAATTTATTCATTTTAAAATATAACACACAAAAAAAAAACACAAATGAGACTATACAATATTAAGAAATAAAATGAAGGGTGGCAGAATGAAGAGAAAATCTTATTATATCTGCCCCCTTTTACTAACAGTCAATTCAAACAAAAAAATCATCAACAAATAACATAATAAAAATAACTCATAATCGTAATCATCAAATTACAAAATAACACACACAAAAAAAACAATTTATATATATATCCCTGTAATAATTTTGTTTTGATTAATTTCTTAAATATAAATAATGAAGCAGCATTTTTAATTTCAGTATCCACTGAAATTACGGAACTGCTCAGTTTTATTTACTTTCTCCAAAAACATTAAAAAAAAAAAAGGTTGGAAAATAACTAATACCTAAAATATTTTTTTTTTCATTCAACCTTTATTTATATAAAATAAATTATATATTATTATATATATTATATATATTAAAAATATTAAATAAAGAAATAAAAACAAGAAAATTTCTTTCATGTGACTTCTAGCATTTTCAGCATGTGGTCACATAAACATGTGCTCTTCCTGTAAGATGGGTTTTAAATTTTCTTCTTTTTATTTTTATTTTTTAGGTATTAGTAATTTTCAACCTTTTTTATGTTTTTGGAGAAAGTAAATAAAAGTGAGCAGTTCCGTAGTTTTACCCAGCGTCTCATCCTTTAAATAAATAAATAAATAAATAAATAAATAAATAAATAAACAAACAAATAAATGGTCAGTCTGGGGGAAAAACAGATGAAGCAGCGATGTCATCTTCATTTCCGAGAAGCATCATGCTGCGCTCTGATTGGCTGAAGCGTCCGGGGGGCGTGTCCTCTCCTCTATAAAAGCAGCTGTTTCTCCCTCCTGGAGCAGAACGGGTCCACAGACGCAGCAGCAGCAGTTTGTCAGAACCGGAGTTTACACGTTTGAATCGTTCACGGCAGCCGAGGCGAACGCACAGCGGGACTTTGGAGACATGCAGCCCGTGTTCCAGCAGCTCCTGCTCGGCCTGCTGGTCGTGCTCAGCGGCCTGCAGCTTCCTCGGCTCGCCGAGGGATGCTCGTGCGCCCTGACGCACCCGCAGGACGCCTTCTGCAACTCCGACATCGGTGAGTTCATCCTCCAGCTGCGGTTTTCAACTTTAAATCAACCTGCAAAACTGAAATGATCCATTTATCTTCACTTCGGCTTGTCTGTTAGCAAAATATCTCACAAACTACAAGATAGATTTTAATGAAACTTTCAAGAAGTAATTATTGGATGTAGATCTTCAGCTGATTAATGTTGGAGTGAACTCTAATATGGCCACAACAGCCAACCGCCCTCAAATAACATAATAATAATAACCAGATTTGAGATTTTCATTAATG
Organism: Garcialebias charrua; assembly: GCA_038048925.1. Lineage (NCBI taxonomy): Eukaryota > Metazoa > Chordata > Actinopteri > Cyprinodontiformes > Rivulidae > Garcialebias > Garcialebias charrua. The sequence continues at coordinate 55,775 of JBBPBX010008433.1, read as the reverse complement.
AAAAGTGCGTTATAAAGTCAATTCATTATTATTATTATTATAAACATATCTAGCCAATTTTAAAGATATTGAGCTGAAATGCTGCGTGGTAGTAGCTGAGACTGACACTCAGCCTATAGTTGGAGGACTTGCAGGTTGCTCATGCTCTGCATTCAAAACCTTTAATCATTGGGAGTCATTCTTGTTTGTCTGTTAGCAAAATATCTCTTAAACCACAGAACAGATTTGAATGAAACTTCCAGGAAGTGATCACTGGATGAGCGTCTACATCTGGTTTAAATTTGGAGTCAACCCAATTCAAGATGGCTGCCGTAGCTAATCGAACTCGGCCTACATAAAAATTGGCTGTAACCAATTAAACAGGTGGAGCTCAAATTTTTATTTTTTTGTGGTAGTAGCTGAGAGTCATCCACAACACATACTCTGAGCTCTAACACGTCGCATGATACGCAGTTTGATCCTTCACAGTTTTTATGAAACTACTGAGGCGAGTCGTAGTGAAATGGATTAAATGTTTTAAAGGGCTGGAGTCTGGACTGAAAATAAAATCCACACGGTCTGAAACGTAAAATAAAAAAAAACTAAAAGGTTAAAGAGTCCTTGAAGAATCTGCGACCCGTTGCCAACTCCCACGCGTGTTTGTTTACGTTGGAAAACACCCGTTGAACCTCCGCCCGCTGTGGGTCAACAGTCCACGTGGTTCTGTCCCACTCTTTGTTTACATCGAGCGCAGACCCGCACACCAGAACGACAAACACTCCTGCAGGGAGCGGGGCGGTTCTGGGCCTCCAGGCTGACCCGGGTCCTTGAGACGGCGTTCACACGCATTTAGTATCTGAGCTGGATTTGAATTGGATCTTAAAGTTTCACATAAAAAAAAATAAAAAAAACACAAGTTGGTGTTTTTATGCAGATTTTTGTCTTTTTTCCCATCTTTTCTGGTTAAACAGATAATTTAAAAGTATTTAATTAAACATTTACAATTTAAAAACATTCACATTTTCTCCAGAACTCACAGAACCAATCAAATCCTGCAGGTTATTAAACGGAGGAATTTGAACGACGAGTGTTTTTTTCTATTTGACGTCTTCACTTTCGTGCTCGCCTCAAACCAGTAAACAAGTTTTCTCTGCCGAGCCTTTAATTAAACGTCTTTAAACACGTTTTTATTCGCGTCGCTCCCTAACTGCGTCATCTTCTCCGGTGAACAGAGCCCGGCTCGAGGTTTTAAACGGAGCCACTTTTCTGTCGTCCGACCCGTTTGTGACAACGTGACGGTTTGATCGGCGAGCGGACGGAGCAGAAACCGATCGGCTGCGGCGCCCACGTGAAAATATGCAGCCGCAAATTCATGCCTGGACAATAAACGTTTGGCTACAGTGTGCTGCGTCTTTATTTTACTACCAGGTGATTCAATATTCACAGGCATGGCCGACTGACAAAAAGAGGCCAAAGTTAGTCCAACCATCCAACCATCATCCATCCATCCATCCATTATCTTTAATCCGCTTCTTCCTTTTCGGGTCACAGGTAGTCCATTAATCAGTTGCCCAAAACTTTGGAAATAACCGACCGAGTAATCCACCAGCCACATAAACTGGTGGTTCCCCTCCCATTATACAAGCAGGGCGCCCCGCCCCGCAAACTGAACTGTCCCCCGTTGACAACTACCAGCACTGACGTGGCGCTAAGGTGCACAACGCAGGCGCAACAGCAATAAAGCTCCAGAGGTAGCGCTCCGTCCCGTATCCCTCACGCTGAACCGTTTCCTTCACCCCTCTCGACAAAAATCATGGAAGAGATGAGCGCCTGCAAAGGCAAGTAACTGACAGGACACATTGAACTCGACCGGCCATTTAAACTCAACCAATTATTGACTGACACTTTGAAATGGAGATAAACGATATTATAGGCATCGGCCGATATTGATGATAAAGTTAAATATCGGACATTCCATCAAAATAACTCACCGATATAAAAGGAGCTGTTATATACCTGTGTATATATATCCTGTATTTATATAGTGATGCATCATTTTCAGCCCCCTTTTTAGCATCTGCATTGAAAGCAGGCCAAAGTGACAAAGACCGTGCAACATAGTCCCTCGTTTATCGCGGGGGATCCGTACCCTGAAGCCCCGCCCTTCCCACACTATTGCAATATTCTAAACGATGTCTCTAAACTCTAAACGCCCTAAAAGCATGTCGTGACTTCAGCTCCCTGCACATTTGGCCACGCCCACTTCTCCACTCTGCACGGAGATCAGCTGATCAACTGCAGGGAGAAGTTTCTCCTACAGCTGTGGGCTGCACAGAGGTACTAAATTATTTTAAATTATTTATTTAAAATTAAAATTATCCATCAATCAGCCATTGCGTCATGTCCAATCTTACGTTGAAAAAAACACGATAGACCGAGTCCGCGAAAAACGAACTGCGGAGTAGCAGCTGCATTTTAATTCCACAGCAGAGGAAGCTATGTAGTCTCTCTGTGAGCAGGTCTAGGGAATTAAATATCAGTATTGGTTATCTGCCAAATAAGTTTTAACATATTGGCCAAAAAATCCAACGTCGTGCATCCCTAGTTTGAAACCAACTGTTCAATTAATCGGCCTTTAAATCTCCACATATCGATATCCGTTCAGCTAAGGAGATGTTTATTTCCTATGGCTTCTTCTCCCGCCCTTAGGTATCCTCGGTTTACGGGTTCGTTGGAGCGTTAAAATTCAGTTTTGCCGAACAAGCGTACAATGCTTTCTACAGAATTTTTGCTATTTCCTGCCTGAAATTAGCCGAAGGACAACCTGTGATCATGGGGCCGAGATGATGTAGAGGTAGGGCAGCCGACTTGGCCATGCCCACATGCCGTAGTGTCCCTGAGCAAGACGGCTAACCCCTAATTGCTCCCCGGGTGCTTACATAGCTGCTCAGTGCTCCACCTGGCTGTATCTCAGGTGTGATTGGTTGAATGCAGAACTAATGTTGTACAATCAAACACACTGTGATGCCACTTCAACTGGTGAGATGTGACTTAACTGTGATGCTGATCATCTCATGCTGCTCTTCATTCCTATCTGCTCACACAGACTCATGTTCCGGCTACTCTTGTTACATCGTATTGTTTTACATTATTAGTGTTTAATGTATCTTTTAGCGTACCATTTGGCATTTGTAATGCGTATGTTGGTGTATGTCTTAAATCCTTATTCACCATTTCTTTTTATACTTCACATTTTACCATTTTTGGGTGTAACTGGGACCCTGTGTGCACAATTTCGTTCCACCTCATGTATTGCATGTGATGGAAATGATAAAGAACATTGCCTCGATAACAACGTGGCACTTGTCAGTTCTGCGCGTCATGGCTTCGGCTGCACTTGTGCGCTGAACGCTTGACGGTCCTCAGTTCCAGTCGGTGCAGGAAGGTCACAGAGTCTGTTTGGGTCTTGAACATTGAAAGTGGAACTCCTGCGTCCATGTAAAAATTCCTGTCTGCTCTCGAACTAAACTTGTTTCTGAAGTCTTCCACTCAAAACGAGCACTTCCTTCCTTCCTCCCATCAACCAGCCTCGTTGGAACGCCTTCAAAAGCGACTGCTAATGTGACGAGGGAGAAAGCCTGTCATTTTCACCGTCTGCCTTAAAGTCAACATTTCTGGATCGTCCAAATTGGAGACCAGAAGCAGAGTTCAACGTTTTTTCCTCCTTCTTGGTCCCAACCTATAATCACCCACAGACACCCCCCAGATAAAATACCATTAGGGAGAATATTTAAGAGCATCAAGTCTAACTTTTTAGGGTTCTACCAGAATCCATTTCCATGAATGTGATCTGGTACAAACCAGTTTTAATGGTTGCCATGGCAACTTTTTTTTTAAAACCATCGATCCTAATGGTTTGGCGTTCCTTTAAGACCAAGTTCATCGTATGTAAAGTCTCAAATTTCTGCCTGGCATTTTTTTACTTGTTTTTCACTAGAAAATATGAAGAAAATGTCCTATGGCCAAGTGCTTCCGCACATTTGTTCAGAATATTTAGAACTTTCAATATCTGGCATTATTTTACATTATACTTGATACTAAACCACTATTAAAACTGTTTAACATCAAGAAAAATCAAAAAACAAAACTAGATTTTAGAGATTTTATGCAAATAAAACACTGCATTTGAACATTAAGTACAGATTTTGCATCACAAATTAACAATTTCAACACTACTGTATAGAACATATTTACAATGTTTTTTTTTATTCTCACTTATTTTTACAAATAAGAAACAGACTAACAATTCAAACTATTTACTGGCGAATTTCCCCTCCCTACACTTCTACTTATCTTCTACACAAACAAAGTACAAACTGATGAATATTGTAATATCTTATAGACTTCATATACTATTCCAACAACAAAATAAAATATAAAATAAAACTATATCCTATTATGTGTACCTAGCCTGGCCCTCGCCTTCCTGCACAGCTCCGCTCAATTCTCATTTCCCTTCACTGCTCAGTCTGGGACTTCTCTCATAGACAACGATTTCTCCGGTAGATTTTTGACCGGACCAATCAGAGAACAGAAGGGGCGGAGTTTTTGGCCCCTAACCCACGCCCCCACCTGTCCCAGCGCAGCCAGCGAGCATTCGCATGTTCTCATTCAAAGCGATGCAAAGCGATGCAGGACTGTTTTATATGTGACACAAATGTATTAATTTCCCCTTCTTAATCCCTTATCTGGAGTTTTTTTGTTTTGTTTTTTTGCCAAAAGTCAAGTGATCGCTCCCTTCTCCTCCTCTTCTTCTCCCTCCGCTGAGTGCAATGATGAGGAAATGCCTCAGGTTGTCACTCACGAAAGAATTAAACTCGGGTTGTACGTTGCTGCCCGAGTCCCTGCAGATTTTCTGGTCTTCTGGACCAGCGCTCCATTTTATTTTATTTTTTAGAACGTTTTATTAACATATAAACACAGAATATGCAGCGGCAGCGAGAGGCGTGTGGAGGAGGCGCAGCAGGAGGCGGAGCTGATGATGATCTCAAGTTCACCAGAGCACGGGAAGCAGACCATATATGGCTCTGAGGGGGAGGGAGCAGAATGCTTTCCCTGTTCAAAATTTTTCTAAGATCCAATGGTTTTGTTCCTCAGCAGAGGCCACGCCTCCAGCAAGAATCGGTTCTCTATGGAGAAAGTCCAGACCCTAGTACGAAGCGAAGTAAAGGACAAGGGTCTGGTTTTAACCAGGCTAATGTGTACCCAGTATAAAACTATTATCCACAAAGTAACAGGCCTCATTCATTCAGAAATAAAATTCAAAAAGTTATGCAATTGATCAAATGTTTTTCTTCAGAAGAACAAAAAGAAACTCCTTCTCCAAATTCAAATCATCCAGGAATCTCCTTATTGTCTTTTTATTCCTTGAAGTACATTTGTTTGACATAGTTTTTGCTGATTCTCATGTTTTTCCTGATCACTCTGCACGCTTCGTTCCTGGGCTTCCTGTAGCTGCAGGATGGCGATTACCGTAATACCCCCAAAACAGCCAAAAACACACTTTTTTTTTCTTCTTTCAAACACCGTTTGAATTTTCCTGATAGCGCAAACGGTTGCAGAGTTACGGTAATGCAAAGTTAGTGTGTGGAAAACGTGTCGGCGGCGACACGTTCGGTTCCATAGGGTTGACAATCCCACACAACACGCATGTTGTGAACGACTACATTTTTGCTGTTTTTGTGATTGCTAAAGTCAGCTGGTTGTGGCGGCCATCTTGAATCAAGTTGACCCCAGAAGTGAATTACATTTAGACGTGCATATACCCTGAACATGTCTATCAAATCCACTCAGTGGTTCATGAGATATTTTTCTAACAGACAAACCGACAGGTAACTCCAAGGATTTAAGGGTCTAGTGTGACAGAGATGACTCTCAGCTACTACCACACCGAGTTTAAGGGTAATATTTGTAAAACCGACTGAAGAACAGAGTGTTTACTGAAGCGGTCAGGAGTAAATTTCAGAGCTTTTCGTTGGTTGATTCTCTCCGAGTACATTATTCATCGTCACTGTAAACCAACGTATGTCAGGCGTCAACTTAAGAATCAAGGTCTGAGTTAAAATTATCTAAATTTCCTTTTTATTTTGTCATATGACCCCCAAAAAACTAAAACTTTTAAAGTCTAGGCCAATTATTCAGTGGTAAAACAACAACACATCTTTACTTAAATCTTCATTTTGTTCAAGTTGTTTTGTTCTGAAAGACGTCAGGACCCGACTGAGATGGTCCAAGGGCCATTTCTGGCCCTCAGGCCTTAAGTTGAGTTCTAAGCAACATCAGGTTTCTGATGCAAACTGCACGTCCCATGATGAGTTCTGGAGCATTCTGCAGA
>JBBPBX010008433.1:25365-47616 GCA_038048925.1 Garcialebias charrua | reverse complement strand
ATATATTCTTCTTTCAGCTGCTCCCTTCTTCAGGGGTCGCCACAGTGAAGACACATGAAGACTTGGCATTTGTTTTTATGCTGGATGCCTTCCTGACACAACCACAGACCATGAGCTACCACAACCCTCTGTGTGGAGCAGAGAGCTGTCATCTAGGGCACCTAGGGGAGCAGATGGTGCGGGTTAAAGGCCTTGCTCAGGGGCCCAGAGTGGGGCAAAATGAGGGTGGAGACAGGTGTGGGTTCTTCACCTTACCCACCCACATTTTGATGATATCGGTGCCGAGAGTTGAACCGTCGACATTCCGATCACAGGTCCACCTCCTCTAGCCTCTGCGCCACCACTCCCCACAGCAAGTATAAATAAATATGTTAAAAATGTGTAACAAAATAATCAATTCTAAAAGACACAATGTTTTCCTCCATGTCATAAATGGCCCAAAATTGTGGGCTTGCTCTCAGACAAGCGTCTGTAATCTGCAAACACATGCCAGCAAACACCAGATTAAACAGATTCCTTTAAACTGATTTCATGTTGTATGTACAAAGTACACACAGCTAGAAAACAACTTCAGGTATGTAGTCAACAACGGGCTCTGTGTATCTCCAACATCACCGGGATCAAAAACACAACTCGAGCCTTCCCACAGTCCTCCTCAGTGATAGAGGAAATCTTACCCCCACAATCAGCTGTGCCATCTGACTCATGCTCCTGTCAGAGTGACTGGAAGGTGAACCGTGCTGCTGGAAAGCAGCTCTGAACTGTGGGAACCTTTTTTGATCCAGCATCAGGAGGTTCACACCTGGAGGAGGAACTGAGAGTCGTGACAATTTGTTGCTCCTTCCTGGCCTGAAGGGAGAGGCTTTGAACCTCGGGTACATGCAAACAAGACGGGAGGTTAAAGGTGTAGGAGAAAGCTGAATGAGAGTTTGAGCCCCACAGCGATGAAAACAAGAAAAACACGCTTGGACTCTTCTGGTTTCACACTGCACTTCACAAATGAGCGCTGAGGGCTTGTAAAGCTGTCATTCATTTATATCTGTTGTTTACACTCAGGGTGAAGTTTGTCTTAATAGTTCATCCTACATCTTATCACCTTTCGCTATAGTCGTTAGTCAATGACACTCATTCATCAAGGCTTCACCTTTGACTACCAATTGACTTAAGGTCAAGTTTAATGTTTCCCTGCAGTGACACCCACAAACACACCCTATGAAACACTGCATGCATTTAACAGTCAGGCAGTTTCAGGCCACCACTTGCTTTCATCATGTTATTCCACTCGTGTTGTTCCGAATTCACCTCACAATCTGACCTCCACATACTACAGGTGGTCCCCGACTTACGAGCACATCGACACACGAGGTTCCGGACTTACGAGCGGACTAACGAACAGTAAAGTTGTACAGAACATACAGAAAATACAGCACTGGTATGTGTTTTTAGATGAAAGTGTGTTAGCTAACCATTTGTAAACAAGTTTCTGAGCACGTTTATGAACTAGTATGTACGTTTGTGTTGAAAAACGAGTGTTCGTAGTAGCGCTAGCATAAATTTTCCGACTTACGACCGAAAATCCGGACTTACGAGCGACACATGTTTCGTGTTCCGACATACGAATTTTCGTCTTACGAGATAGTCGTAGTAACGGAACTTGCTCGTAAGTCGGGGACCACCTGTAGTACTCATGACAGCATGTCCAAAAGGATGGATTTAAACAGAGAAGCCTGACGGGCTGTCACTTCCATCTCAACTCATCTCCTCCTACCTCCAGCAATCCTCTTCAGCAGCTGCTGCCTGGCGATGATTCTGCCCAGCCTGTAGCCAGACCTTCTGCGGTGATGGTCCATTCTCAGGTAGATATCCTGAGTTTCAGGGGTCATGCTGCTCAGATACTCACTGCCTGTGGACTCCGAAGGCTCCCAAAACATAGCTGCTATACTTCCCCTCAAACAAGCCTCTGATGTGCCAACGTTGACACACACAAAACAGAAAACTTCTCATACATGTGCAAAAAGCCTTGAAGTGAGCTGAGAGGGACAGCACAGCAGAGCCCAGGGGGAGGAGAGCCAACACTTCACTCCTCGCAGGCCATGTGACCACACGGAGACCAATGGAGGGGAGGCAGTGGGAGTACAGCCCACCTCGCTGAGCTGAATCCAAAGTCTGTGTGAATGCTCGTCAGCCTCCCCCTGCTCTGGAGGGAAATATAAATACCACTGGAATGCCTATGAACTGAGTAAGGGGAGCAGCGGTGGCTGATGCGGGGTGTGGGAGGGATTGGAAAAATAGTGGCTTTTTGGACTATTCCTGCGCTACAGAACAACTCGGCTGCTGTTGCTGGTGACAGGTGCCAAATTTACTGGATGAGGGTGCCACTAGAGCAAACCGGGGAGGGAAGTAGAAGAGAGAAGCTTTTATTCTCAGTTTGAGAATGCTAATTTCTACTCCCCCACCCCCACAGCACTATTTCTACTTACAGTGGCAGGAAGTTGTCTCAGTGGGTAATGTATCTACGACTCAGCAGGGAAAGCAGCTTTTGGGTTTAATATACAACCAACCTCAAACCTGTTTACTAAAAACAAACTTTTTTTATTTTCTTTGTAAAGCCTTGACGGCAATTTTTACTTCTTCTGACAAAATATGTCACGTTCTCATTCCCTTCTACATGTATTTATATGAGGCGATAACCACTGTAGATTTAAAATAAGACTTCATGTCTACATAAGAGCTCAGAGTGCTCTTTTCTGACTGAAAGGAAGTGGTCGAAGTTCAACGAGCTTTCATCTCAATCGGCTGAGAAGAACACTAAAAAAAAGGAAGCGATTTAAAAGTTCGATTCAGTTCCGTTTATTTTTATAGTGCCAAGTCACAACAGAAATTATCTCAGGGCACGGAACAGAAACATTCATATAAATAAAAAGTAAGTTAATAACATTAATTCAAGTCAAGTCAAATGTATTTATAGAGCACATTTAAAACAGTAACTGCATCAGGGTTACCATCCATCCATCCATCCATCCATTATCTTTGCGTCTTCCATTTTGGGCCATGGGGGTCGCCGGTGCCCATGTCCAGCAATCACTGTGCGAGGGGCGAGGTACACCCAGGACAGGTCGCAAGTCCATCACAGGGCCACATAGAAACCGTGTTTCCATCTATTTTCATTTCGAATTTTGAGCTAATTTTTGAAATCTCGCAAAAATGTAAATACAAATTAATGCGGATCAGAAGTGTTTCCATCAACTGGCTTGAAGCGCATCTACCGGGCCACGCACAGCGTCATTACGTCAGACGTCAGCGTCATTACGTCAGACGTCAGCGTTACGCATGTCTACAGTAAACAGGAAGTAGCGGTTGAAAACAGAACCCGACCACACATCTCGTCAAAATGGAGAGAATATTTCAGGTATGTGTTGCTATCGGGCAAGTTGTATTTATTCTGTCATGCCAACTAGTTTTAGCGATGTTACATGTTGTCCGGAGCGGAAACAGCTGATCAGTCACGTGACGTGAATGTTCGCTACGGCAGAACTGAGTCGGCAAATCTGTTTCCATCTGTCGTTTTGCGCATCAGCTCTGTTTCGAAACCCCCAAAAACCACCTCAAGCGAGCGTATCAACTTTTGAGCGAATTAGAGGAAGTTAACTCGAATTTTGCTGTTTCCATTCAGCTTTTCTGATGCGATGCTTCAAAATGCGCATCTAGAAACCTTGATGGAAACATGGCTAGTGACAAACAACCATTCACTCTCTCTCTCACACCTAGGGACAATTTAGAGTTACCAATCAGCCTATCATGCATGTTTTTGGTCTGTGGGAGGAAACCGGAGCACCCGGAGGAAACCCACGCATGCACGGAGAGAACATGCAAACTCCACCCAGAAAGGCCCCCGGACCGGGATTTGAACCGGCAACCTTCTCGCTGAGAAGCAGCAGCTCTACCAGTTTTGCCATGCACCATGCTGCCCGCATCAGGGTTACCAAAGTACTGTATTTATTTAATGATCAGAGAAGCAGACTGCTTTCAGTTGAACTTCATCACAGACTCTCATCTTGAGCAAGCATGAAGGCAACAGTGGAAAAGAAAAACTCCCTCATAAAGAAGAAAACTTTAGCAGAACCAGGCTCAGGACAAGCGGCCATCTACTTCAACCAGCTGGGTTTGAGAGGAACAGATACACAATGGCAGGTCAAGAATCAGAGTCAGAGTCAGAGAGTCTTTATTGTCATTTGCACCGCATGTAGTACATGTGATGAAAACGAAATTATGTACACGGGGTCCCAGTTACATCCAACAACAACTACAAGAGAAACAACAAATGCAAGAGAAAAACAGTAATAACATTCTAGGATTAACTAAGAGAAGCATCAGCTAGTAATACTCTAAGCCCTAATGTAGTAGAAAAACATCGTTATAAACAGCAGCACGAACATGAGTCATTATGAGCAGATGGTCACAGGTGAAACGCAGCAACAAGAAACAGATCAGCATCAACATGATGTGATATTTTGCAGTGTTTATTCTTGTTATTTATTTATTCATGAGTCTGACAGCCTCAGGGTAGAAGCTGTTCCTCAGTCTAGTGGTTCTACATTTGATGCTCCTCAACCTCCGTCCCGAGGGGAGTGGTGCAAAGAGTGAGTGTGCTGGGTGAGTGAGGTCTTTCATGATGCAGGTGGCTCTTTTTCTGCATCTGGAGGTGTAAATGTCTGTGATGGTGGGGAGACTGACTCCCACAGACTTCTGTGCAGCCTTCACCACTCTTTGTAGAGCTTTCCTCTCTGCAACTGTGCAGCCTCCATGCCACACGTTGATGCTGGAGCACAGGACGCTCTCCACTGCACACCTGTAGAACGAGGTGAGGACTGAGCTTCTCAGACCGGCTCGTCTCAGCCGTCTGAGGAAGTAGAGTCTCTGATGACCTTTCTTGATCAGGCTGGTGGTGTTATTGCTCCAGCTGAGGTTATCATTCATGTGTACACCCAGGTATTTGTAGCTGGAGACCACCTCCACCGCAGATCCACCTATATACAGTGGGGTGTGGGTGTGTTTGTTCCTTCTGAAGTCCACAATCATCTCCTTCGTCTTCTTCACATTCATGTGAAGGTTGTTCTCTTTGCACCAGCTCTCCAGATGTTCCACCTCCTGTCTGTAGCTGGATTCATCATTATCTGTGATGCATCCCACCACAGCTGTATCATCTGCAAACTTAACAATATGACAGCCTGGATGTGTGGCTGTACAATCATATGTGAGCAGAGTGAACAGAAGAGGGCTCAGCACACATCCCTGAGGAGAGCCAGTGCTGAGGGTGATGGTGGAGGAGGAGAAGTTGTGGATCTTCACGGACTGTGGTCTGTTTGTTAAGAAGTCTAAGACCCAGTTACAGATGGAGGGGCTTAGTCCAAGTGTGGATAGTTTGTCTATCAGAGTTTGGGGGATCATGGTGTTGAAGGCAGATGTGAAGTCCACAAAGAGCAGACGCACGTATGAGTCCTTCTGATCCAGGTGGGTGAGAGCAGTGTGGACCACGGAGGAGATGGCGTCCTCTGTTGATCGGTTCATCACAGACATGTAATCTTAGTAGTTAATGTGTTGTGAATGACTGCTAACACACTGAATTTTAACTCAATGTGTGTAAAATTCACAAAGAAACAGTCATGTTTGTGCTGGCTAAAGGTTGATTAGCTGTGGCAGCCATCTTGAACTAAGCTGACTCCGAAGTTAAACAGTTGCAGATTAAAATCCGGAGATTGCTTCCTGAGAGTTTCACTAAAATATGTCCGGTGGGTCACAAGATATTTTGCTAACAGACATTGTTGACACACATCCCCTAAACTGTATGTAAAGGTGTTGCACAATGTGTAGTTAGTGCTTGGATGTGCTGGACATGACTCTCAGCTACTACCACATTTAGCTCACAGTTCAGCAGCTCACTTCAGAGCCTGCTGTACATTAAACGGCACTCCTCACATGCTTAAGTTGGGCGGTTTACATAAGAGACCGTTGCTTTTAAAAGGTGATGTCGTGGCTTTTTTTACGATTCCATCAGGCGGTGACGCAGGTTTTACACACAAATGGCTGCATTCATTTTTCTAGTAAAGGGATCACTTAAGTAAAAAATAAAAAAAAGAGCGGTAGTGTGTCGGAACAGCCCTGTGAATCAGTTTCAGTTTTACACTTCCTTTCTCGTCTAGACGAGTGCATCAAGCATATCACGTTACAGAACCAATCGCCCACAAGCTGCATCGTAACGAGAGATTAAAGGTGACACCATCTCTGTCTGCGTTCAAACAGCTCGTCCGGGATCGTGGAGGAGCAGGAAGCTCTTCAGTGAGCGACGCATGCCATAAAGAATCGGCTGTGGTCTGTCCTTCGAGGGAAGGTAACGACTCGGGCCCTTATCAGACGTGCAACAGCACGCCCGTGTCTGGCATTCAGCTACTATACAGCATGGCAGCAGGAATCCAGACTCACGTTACAGACACACAAATACATACCAAGGCTCTGTGAGGGGCTTGACTAAAAGTTGATTTAAATTAGTTTCTGATATGAAATTAGAGGTAGCAGCATAAAACCAAATTTGTGTATAGCAACATTTTTATTAGCACACAGCGCCTGTCATTCATCCAGCCTTCAGTAGTTTCCACTCAGACTCTGCAAGGTGTGATTACGGAGGGGAAACGTATTCATCTCAAGACCCAGTTGTGGTATTAGAGACAGCTGTGATGTGGTTTAATTCTGTAGCAGACACATGTAATCTGCACTGGACAGCCCTGGTTCTACTGCAGCCATGTTTCCTGAGGTTAAAGCCTTAAAAATAACTACATGTAGTGTGACACAAGATTTCCAACTCATGAGCCCACAAGTGTCTGAATTCTGAGCTCAGTTCTTGGTATACATTGTATTTTAATGCTGCAGGAGTAATTATGTACAAAAATATGTGCTTGCATAAAAATACACTACAACTGCTTCTAAAATGGAAATAATGAAAGTAAAATTGAAACATTACAAACGATATATGGTCAAAAGGAAATGTGGTGATGTCCAACACAAATACAGTGTGAGCAGCTCATTCCAGTGCCAGCAGTTGGTATGAAATAATGACTCATAGCACCTAAATGTAGATTTAACTATCAGTGTCAGTAACAGCTGAGGCTGAATGTGAAAAAAACACGTTTATTTTCAAATGCAAGAAAGACTAGGTTTACTGAATGTTTTGTTTACTGGAAAAAATATGTGTCAAACCTCATCAACCAACCTGTACACGCATGGCGGGGTAAGATAATTAACTGTAAACACGGCACTTCAAACTTTTGCAGATGCTGGTTTGCGTCAGTTCAATGTTCATTTTGTTGAGTTTACAAATACTGTAGTTTTCTAAACTTAAAAATATTGAGTCCAACAAATGCAAGAAGTGGAAGTCTGAGGAAAATCTGCACATTGCTAATCAGTTATACTTTATAGCTGAGACAGAACACAGAAGATTATTTTTTCTGAGGAGCGGCAGGTTTTTTATTTTTTTGTCAGGGTTCGTGGACGGTGAGAAGCGGAGAGAACTTTTTTCTTTTCTTTCTGACTAGCAGCATGAATGGGGTTTTAATCAGATATACACAACACAGAAAGTAAAATACATGAACAAAATATTGGTAGGGACTGTCCCCCTACAGGTCAAGATTGGTGGGGACATGTCCACACCAGTCCATTGGGAAGTTACACCAGTGCTTTATACTGTAGTCACTACATTTAGAAAATGTTATTACCTGTAGATATTTTAAAGTAGATGTCACACAAGTATGTTTATTCTTGTACTAAAATTTGGCACTTGATTTTTTTCTTCTTCTTTCTATACAACTCTTCAAAATGTGGTTTTTTTTTTTAAACTCTCCACCTTATTCCTAGCCCTCATGCTGCCTTGCATGAATTATGGGCACAACGGAATTCATGCGCAGACCAGAACCGGCGTTTGTTTATGTGCGAACAGTACAAGCTAATGTATAGTTGCCCCGAATAGGAGCACCACCTGTCAGAGCTCAAACAGGACAATATAATCATAACGCTGCCTACAGCGGACGAGGGATGGAGGACGACCTGAAGAAGTGGCTGCAGATTATATCTACAGTACTAGCAAATTTAGCTACTTCATTGATTCAGTTGCTTCCGACAGTGAAGCGATGATTCAACAAACAACTTGAAAAGCTCTGGGGCTATCAGTATCTACACAGTAATAAGGTCGGTGGTGTTTTGTTAAAAGAGGTGGAACGCAATCTTACTCACCTTAAAGCAAACACAGAGCCCAACCAAAGCCTTAAAGTCCTCCATCACTGAGCTTGGATTAATTGCAGAGAAAATGGTAATACCAAAGACGAACAAATAATATGATGCTGTTCCCTCAATAATAATAATAATAATAATAATCCATCCATCCATCCATTTTCGTCCGCTTATCCGGGGTCGGGTCGCGGGGGTAGCAGCCTAAGTAGGGAGGCCCAGACTTCCCTCTCCCCAGCCACATGGAGCAGCTCCTCTGGGGGAATCCCAAGGCGTTCCCAGGCCAGCCGAGAAACATAGTCCCTCCAGCGTGTCCTGGGTCTTCCTCTGGGCCTCCTCCCGGTGGGACATGCCCGGAACACCTCCCCAGGGAGGCGTCCAGGAGGCATCCTAACCAGATGCCCGAGCCACCTCAACTGGCTCCTCTCGATGTGGAGAAGCAGCGGCTCTACTCCGAGTCCCTCCCGGATGACTGAGCTTCTCACCCTATCTCTAAGGGAGAGTCCAGACACCCTGCGGAGAAAACTCATTTCAGCCGCTTGTATCCGAGATCTCGTTCTTTCGGTCACAACCCAAAGCTCATGACCATAGATGAGGGTGGGAACGTAGATCGATCGGTAAATTGAGAGCTTTGCCTTTCGACTCAGCTCTCTCTTCACCACGACAGACCGGTACAGCGCCCGCTTCACTGCGGACGCTGCACCTATCCGCCTATCGATCTCACGCTCCAGTTTTCCCTCATTCGTGAACAAGACCCCGAGATACTTAAACTCCTCCACTTGGGGCAGGACCTCCTCCCCGACCCGGAGAGGGCATGCTACCCTTTTCCGGCTCAAGACCATGGCCTCGGATTTGGAGGAACTGATCCTCATCCCGGCCGCATCACACTCGGCTGCAAACCGCTCCAGCGAAAGCTGTAGATCACGATCTGATGAAGCCAATAGGACCACATCATCTGCAAAAAACAGAGAAGCGATTCTAAGGCCACCAAAACGGATCCTCTCAACACCTTGGCTGCGCCTAGAAATTCTGTCCATAAAAGTTATGAACAGAATCGGTGACAAAGGGCAACCTTGGCGGAGTCCAACTCTCACTGGAAACGAGCCTGACTTACTGCCGGCAATGCGGACCAAGCTCTGACACCGGTCGTACAGGGACCTAACAGCCCATATCAATGGGCCTGGTACCCCATACTCCCGGAGTACCCCCCACAGAACCCCCCGAGGGACGCGGTCGAATGCCTTTTCCAAGTCCACAAAGCACATGTAAACTGGTTGGGCAAACTCCCACGCGCCCTCCAGGACCCTGCTGAGGGTGTAGAGCTGGTCCAGTGTTCCACGACCAGCACGAAAACCACACTGCTCCTCCTGAATCCGAGGTTCGACTATCCGACGGACCCTCCTCTCCAGAACCCCTGAATAGACCTTACCAGGGAGGCTTAAGAGTGTGATCCCCCTATAGTTGGAACACACCCTACGGTCCCCCTTTTTGAATAGGGGAACCACCACCCCAGTCTGCCAATCCAAGGGAACTGCCCCCGATGTCCACGCGATATTGCAGAGTCGCGTAAGCCAACACAACCCCACAACATCCAGAGCCCTAAGGAACTCAGGGCGAATCTCATCCACCCCTGGAGCCCTGCCACCGCGGAGCTTTTTAACCACCTCGGTGACCTCAGCTCCAGAGATTGGAGAGCCCGACCCAAAGTCCCCAGGCTCCGCTTCCTCAGTGGAAGACGTGCCAGTAGGATTGAGGAGGTCTTCGAAGTACTCCGCCCACCGACTCACAACATCCCGAGTTGAGGTCAACAGCACGCCATCCCCACCATAAATGGTGTTGGTCGCGTACCGCTTTCCCCCCCTGAGACGCCGGATGGTGGACCAGAATCGCCTCGAAGCCGTACGGAAGTCATTCTCCATGGCCTCTCCGAACTCCTCCCACGCCCGAGTTTTTGCCTCAGCAACCACCCGAGCCGCATGCCGCTTGGACTGCCGGTACCTATCTGCTGCTTCCGGGGTCCCACAGGCCAAAAAGGCCCAATAGGACTCCTTCTTCAGCCTGACAGCATCCCTCACCGCCGGTGTCCACCACCGGGTTCGAGGGTTGCCACCACGACAGGCACCAACAACCTTGCGGCCACAACTCTGATAAGCTGCCTCGACAATAGAGGCGCGGAACATGGCCCACTCGGACTCAATGTCCCCCGCCTCCCTCGGAACGTGTTCAAAGCTCTCCCGGAGGTGGGAGTTAAAGCTCCGTCTTACGGGAGACTCTGCCAGACGTTCCCAGCAGACCCTCACAATACGTTTGGGTCTGCCAGGTCTGACCGGCATCCTCCCCCACCATCGGAGCCAACTCACCACCAGGTAGTGGTCAGTTGACAGCTCCGCCCCTCTCTTCACCCGAGTGTCCAGGACATGCGGCCGCAGATCAGATGAGACGACAACAAAGTCGATCATCGAACTGCGACCTAGGGTGTCCTGGTGCCAAGAGCACATATGTACACCCTTATGCCTGAACATGGTGTTCGTTATGGACAATCCATGACGAGCACAGAAGTCCAACAACAAAACACCACTCGGGTTCAGATCAGGGGGGCCGTTCCTCCCAACCACACCCCTCCAGGTCTCACTGTCATTGCCCACGTGAGCGTTGAAGTCCCCCAGCAGAACAAGGGAGTCCCCAGGAGGCGCACTCTCCAATACCCCCTCCAAGGACTCCAAAAAGGGTGGGTAATCTGCGCTGCCGTTTGGCGCATAGGCACAAACAACAGTCAGAGCCCGTCCCCCCACACGTAGGCGAAGGGAGGCTACCCTCTCGTTCACCGGGGTGAACCCCAACGTACAGGCACCAAGATGGGGGGCAACAAGTATGCCCACTCCTGCTCGGCGCCTCTCACCAGGGGCAACTCCAGAGTAGAAGAGTGTCCAACCCCTCTCAAGGAAACTGGTTCCAGAGCCAGAGCCATGCGTTGAGGTGAGTCCGACTATTTCTAGCCGGAACCTCTCAACCTCACACACTAGCTCAGGCTCCTTCCCCACCAGAGAGGTGACATTCCATGTCCCAATGGCCAGCTTCTGTAGCCTCCCTGGGCTGCCACCTTACCGTGGTGGAGGGGTTTGAGTGTCCCAATGATCCTAGGAGCTATGCTGTCAGGGGCTTCATGCCCCTAGTAGGGTCACCCAAGGCAGACAGGTCCTAGGTGAGGGACCAGACAAAGTGCAGCCCGAAGACCCCAATGATGAGTACAATAAATGGACAAAATGTTCCCTCGCCCGGACGCGGGTCACCGGGGCCCCACTCTGGAGCCAGGCCCGGAGGTGGGGCACGTTGGCGAGCGCCTGGTGGCCGGGCTTTCACCCATGGAGCTCGGCCGGGCACAGCCCGAAGAGGAGACGTGGGTCCCCCTTCCCATGGGCTCACCACCTATGGGAGGGGCCAAAGGGGTCGGGTGCAATGTGGGATGGGTGGTGGCCGAGGGCGGGGACCCTGGCGGTCTGATCCTCGGCTACAGAAGCTGGCCATTGGGACATGGAATAATAATAATATTGAATTTAATTTATAACGCACATTTCATTAACAAAAATCTCAAAGTGCTATACCTGAATATACCATAATTTCCGCCCTTTAAGTCGCTCTGCCCCATAAGTCGCTTTAGTCCATTATGTCCAATGAAATTGGAAAAATCCATAAATGTGTCACACCTCCGTATACGTCGCATCTATTATGCGTCACCGCTGACGCGTCATGTATGTTAGGCGTCACCGCCCTGCTGCATATGGCGGCCACCGGAGCATGCACGGAAAGACTTGAACAAGATTAACACGGTAAAAACAATTATTTGTTTGTTGAAAATTATAGCAAAAGTGTTTCTGAGCTTAACCTGTCCTTAATAAATTCACGTAATTGTCAAATCTGCTGGATTTAAAAAAGTAGTTTCGCTATGTGCATGCGCGCGGGTGGGACCGCTTTATTTCTTTGAAATTTAGCAAGATAAACACTTAAAAATATATATTTTGTTAGCTGACATTATAGTAAAAGTGTGTCTTAGCTTAACCTTTCCTTAATAAATTCATGTAATGGTCAAATCTGCTGGATTTAAATTGTTTTGCTTTGACGCCTTCCAAACGGTCGCGCGCGCGAAAATAAATTATAAATACATACAATTTTAGCTCAAACATCTCCTACAGCTAATCATTTGTAAATATCCATCAAGTGATTACTTTCTGTAAGTTTCAGCAAAATCTGTCGTGTGGTTCATGAGCTATTTTGCTAACAAACACTAGTTCAGACCTACCGTATTTTCTAGAATATAGGTCGCACCTGAATATAAGTTGCATTGTCCAATTATTGCCAAAGAATTGGAAGAATCCATATATAGGTACCTCCAGAGTTCAGGAGGCCGGGCTACGACAGAGTGAGTCCGAGCAGAGGAGGCTTTTTTCGGACACATGAGCTGGGAACAGTCGGTGGACCCTGGCGGGCGAAAGTGGTACTGCTGCCCCTAGCGAGCGAAAGTGGTACAGCTGCCCCTAGCGGGCGAAAGTGGTACAGCTGCCCCTAGCAGGCGAAAGTGGTACTGCTCCATTTTTTTCGTCAGAATGAATGGAAACTGTCATATCTGAGCCAAAAATTGGTCTAAAAATATGGGGAAAAAAATCCATAAATATGTCGCTTCACCCCATAAGTTGCAGGACATGAAAATTTGTTTTAAAAAAACTGCAACTTATAGGCCAGAAAATACGGTACTTGAAATCAGACCTGATGATCTTGTCACACTATTTTCAATCCTTCTGAGGATCTGGCGCTTTATCATAGTCCAGCCACAAAGCAGGATGCAGGTTTTCCCCTGTTGGTCGTTTGTCAACAAAGTGAAATGAGCTCACATAAAATGTTTTGGGTGGTCTCTTCAAGTTCAGTTTTCAGCCTCATCTGTAGGTAGGCGATGAAACTATACCACTTTTCGCAGTAGTGCTCTTTTTTGTTTTGGGTCCGTGTTCCAAACACTGTCGTTGTAGCCACTGGTTAAGTTTGGTCCGGTTGTTCGTATAGCCGTGAACGCAGCAGGTACCTGAACTCAGCACGGCTATTTTAGCAAACTTTATGGTTTTTAAATAAATGTGAACAAAACAAAAACAGCATTTTATCTGCTAAACCGAATGCAAATTACTTTCAAACAAACCGCAGTCCGTGCTCTGCTACCATGGCTAACCAATGCTTACCGCTACTTCCTGTCTGCAAGAAGTTGTACCCATAATCATTGATACAGTAGAGCCCCTAGGAATAAGGCGGATAGTTCATATAGCATATGAAGACATAAACATACATTCTAGAGTTGGAAAAAGATGTTGTTTTTAACATTAATGTCTGATTAAAAACATGATAAAATAAAATAAAAACCTGTACTGTCCAAAAGCTGCAACTTCAATATTTCAGAAGTGACTAATCAAATCAGATACCTGGTCATGTATGTGTGGGAGGTGGTCAGTGCCGCATGTATTTGTCAAATCATTACACTGTGAACAGATGTAAGAAATTAGCCATATACTGTATGCTTATCTGTAGTGTGTGAGAGCTCACATCCATCACTTCCTTCCTACAATTAGATTGAAACTAACATTTATTAATCAAAAACGCGTTGGTTTGGTTCACTGAACTGTTGCCATTTTTCCTGCGCCTTACAATTCTGTTATTTGAGATCATTTCTAACGTCTGAAAAACAGAATGTACATTTTCCGGCTGAACTTGGTGCTTTGGCAGAAAGATTTCACAGAGCTCTCTCTCTCAGACGGCTGCCATCCATCAGGTTATGTCACCTTCTGCAAAGTGACACGTTATTTATTTAATTTTGATCGTCTATATTCATCTCTGATGAGCCAGAAATCAAAATGATCTAAAACCTGTACGCATAGTTCTCCCCGCTGATTGTGTTACCATCTGTCCTGAAAGAGACGTTTCCAAAAACCCACAAGATGCAGTCGACACTGAAAATCATAAAGGTAAAATAAAACAGCCACGCTCTGAATCCAAGGGGCAAAACGGGGAAATGTGTAAGTTTAAGGTTGAAGGAATGCGTCGTTTTAAAAACACACAGAGTGCACCCACACAGATCACAACACTCAGCTGCATCACTGCTGATGAGCCCCTGCAGGCTGGGCCAAGCTCACGTCAAACTGTGCACACACACACATGCACACACACCACTCTGTGGGAAAGTTGAAACAGGAGCCTCCAAATCACCTTTTTTTGTTAACAAAAAAAAGAGTGCAGCAGTGAGTTGTTATATTACATAAAACATCTGGTTTCTATTAGTATGACTGCAGCGAGGCTGATGAAGAGCGAGCCGTTTTGTAATGCATGTGGCGTTCCCACATGAGGTGCTGCTGCTGTCAGTTCACTGCATCTTGTGGCCGACTAAAGAAACTGCACAAATGACTCCACTGCTTCTAAAGACATCCAGCTCAGCTTTTAGGCAACAGGACTCCAGACAGGGCCGGCCAAAGCTTCCATGGGGCCCTAAGCGGAATTTGATTTGGGGCCCTCTAGTTCGGCTAATAATGTGGACTGCAATCCACAGTCAGATGATCAGATCATTCACCCACCTAACATAAACTCACTGCAACTCCCTGTTTACATTAGACAAATGTATAATCATGGGGCACTAAAAGTAACAACAAAAAAATCATCAGTATGCAAAGTAGTTTACAGCAAAAGTGTCATCTGGTTCATTATCTGTGGTTCCAAAGAACCGCAACAGTAATGTTCAAAATAATTTGTAGTGCAAGATCAACAACAAACAGATGACTTGGCTGCATAAAAATAAATGAAATTGTGCAAAAACAGACAAAATAAAATAACAAGGAAATAAATAATGCAATGAACAATTACTTGAAACCACGTAAAATGGTTAAAGAATAAATTTAAAGTTGAATGATTAGTTATTAAAACTATGCAAATGTATGCAATTTATAAAAGCTGAGCTTAAAACATTAAATAACCTTTACCCACACATTTGACCTGTTTATGTTACTTCTTCCTTAATACTTCACAAACTTCCAAAAACCCGTGCTTCCACTTATGGGGGCCCCCTAGTGGCCCTGGGGCCCTAAGCAGCTGCTTAGTTTGCTTATGCCTTGGGCCGGCCCTGACTCCAGAGCTTCATTTTCATTCATTTGGCCTCAAAACAGCTGCTTTACAAACTATATTTTAAACTACCCTGATGCGTGCTCATGTATATTTTAAACTATAAGTCATGTTGTTCTTTCTTGTAACTACCGTATTTCCGACCTATAAGTCGCAGTTTTTTTTTTTATACTAATGTTCATGTCCTGCGACTTATGGGGCGAAGCGACATATTTAGGGATTTTCCCCCATATTTTTAGACCAATTTTTGGCTGAGATATGACCGTTTCCATTCATTCTGACGAAAAAAATGGAGCAGTACCACTTTCGGCCGCTAGGGGCGCAGTACCACTTTCGGACGCTAGGGTCCACCGACCGTTCCCAGCTCATGTGTCCGACAGAAGCCTCCTCTGCTCGGACTCACTGTGTCGCAGCACGGCCTCCTGCTCTCTGGAGGTATGAACTACTGTTACCTTGTTAGCAACATAGCTCAAGAACCACAGGACAGATTTTGATGAAACTTACAGAAAGAAATTACTGGAAGGATATTTACAAATGATTAGCTTTAGGAGATGTTTGAGCAAAAATTCGATTTATTTATAATTTATTTTCGCAGCGAGCGCGACCGTTTGGAAGACATCAAAGCGAAACAATTTAAATCCAGCAGATTTGAAGATTACGTGCATTTATTAAGGAAAAGTTAAGCTCAGAAACACTTTTACTATAATGTCAGCTAACAAATATATTTTTTAGGTGTATATCTTGTTAAATTTTAAAGAAATGAAGCGTATCCACTCGCTGCGCGTGCACGCTTCGCAGCACCGACGTAGCAAAACTATTTTTAAAATTCAGCTGATTTGAACATTACGTGCATTTATTAAGGAAAAGTTCAGCTCAGACACATCTTTGCTATAATTTTCAGCAAACAAATAATTGTTTTTAAGTGTTAATCTTGTTAAAGTCCTACCGTGCACGCTCCTGTGGCCATTTGCGATGACGCGTAACATACGCGCCGCGTCAGCGGTGACGCATAATAGATGCAGCATATACGGAGGTGTGACGCGTTTATGGATTTGTCCACTTTATTGGACATAATTGGACTAATGCGACATATAGGGCGGAGCGACTTAAAGGGCGGAAAGTACGGTAGTTAGTAACTTTCTTGCCCGCTTTGATTTAAATATTTGGATTTGCGTTATCAGCCTTTAAACAGCGACCTTTATAAAAATTCTGGACTATAATAAGAAATAATTAAAGGCATAATGTTTGTTGTATCGCCTGCTGACTGTCATGTCTGAGTTTTAG
The DNA here is from genome assembly GCA_038048925.1 of Garcialebias charrua. Classification (NCBI taxonomy): domain Eukaryota; kingdom Metazoa; phylum Chordata; class Actinopteri; order Cyprinodontiformes; family Rivulidae; genus Garcialebias; species Garcialebias charrua. Next base: position 30,915 of record JBBPBX010008433.1, on the reverse strand, counting down.
TCTAAAATCATCTTATGTTGAGAAATGGACAAACCTAAATATATCATCAAGTGCAAACGCTCAGAGTGCACATTGTGGATGACTCTCAGCTACTTAAGATTTCAGCTCAATATCAATGAAACTGACTGAGATAGACATTTCTTTGTGTTGCTAATGTCAATTAGGTGTGGCTGCCATCTTGAATTAGATTAACTTCAAACATTAATGAGCTATAAACAACCAAGAACTGCCAATTGATGGTTTCACTATGACCTGCTCTTAATGAGATATTTTGCTAACAGACAAACTGGGCTGACTCCAGCCGATAATACTAGAGTTTTAAACAAAAGTTTTTGTGCAAACTTGGATTTTGAGTTATATAAATGACTCTCAGCCACAACCACGCCAAGTTCTAGAAAATATCTGTAAAAGTTAACTGGATTTGATCCATCGTTGTGTTTTCTGAGGTGAGCTGACTGTGGTGGCCAACATAAACTGGGTTGGCTCCAAAAGTTAATGAGTTGAAGAGGTGTATGACAATTTCCTGAAAGTTTCATTAAAATCCATCCAGTGATTCATGAGATATTTTTCTAACAGACAGACGGAATTAAATCCAAATCGTTTAAGGCAATAGTTTCAAACAAAGACCGCGTTAGCACAAGATGTGTGTTAAGGATCAGCAGATACTAATTATTTTTAAGGTATTTTGAGTTAAAGCTCTAATTGTGATTTTTAATATCAGTTGTTTATGGTAACCATTTTAAAATCAATTGACACCAAAGGTTAATCGTTTGTTGTCGAGGTACATCCAGTGATTACTTTCTGAAAGTTTCATCAACATTTGTTCAGTGGTTTGTGAGATATTTTGATAGAACACATGGATTGCACACAACTGTGATGTGTTTGTAAATAAATAATAAATAAAAATAAAAAGCGGAGACTAAACGTGGTCTGTGCTACTTCCAAGAAGGTGACTAAAAAACATGTGAAGTTCTAGTGCAACATACACAAACACTAAAAAGTTAGCAAAAAGTAAAAAGTTATGACAATAAAAAAAAATTAAAATAATTTCTATAAATTTTTCATCAGGTGACGTGTTAAAAAATATATTTTCTGCTACTTAAAGCAGTTTTATGACAGCAGCACGTCAAAATCGAGACTAATTAATTAAGTAATTAATTGTCCTGATTTGTTTACATTCATTCATTAGTCAAGTGTTACTCTTTATCGTCCCCCAGCGGTCAGATGAAGTGTAAACAGAAAAGTTGCTTGCTACAGATTAGTGCTGTAAATACAAACAAAACAAAACAAAACAAAAAAAATACACACAAAATGTATCTGCACACTTTATAAAGAATGACACCTGTTGCATCACTTCTGCATAGACTGAATAATGATAATAATAGCCTACCAATAAATTACCGTTAGGTCTAAGATTTTATTCCAAGCACTTTATCATTCCCTGCACGTTTGTCCTCGATATAAATAACAAGCTAAACTTCAAAACAGTTTTAGAAAAAGAAAAGTGGTGAACTATTACAAAGAATAACTTTTTTTTTTCTTCCCGTGAGCTTTATTTGCTTATTTTAATTGTATCTGACGTCATAAGACAAATGAAAGGGTTTGGTTGCTCCGGGTGGGTGAGGCGCCCCTGCAGCCGCTCCAGGGGCGCCCTGCAGCGGGTTACTGACCTGCCAGCCTCCGCTCCCGGACATTCTTCCAGAGTAAATCCCAGGCTTTGGACGTGGAGCTCCGCAGCTGCTCGCTGAAAGACCGCCGGAGGTTCAGTTTCGCTGAAATTCTTTTAGAGGTCATCTCAAACCCTGAACTGTGACATAATAAAATCCTCTTATGTTCCCAAACGAATCTTTTCAAGTCTCCTAAACAATATATACTGTATATAATAATAAAAATTCTCCCGGATACATTTTCCTCCTCTACAAGTCTACACTGAACGTCTCATTCTCCGTGCCGGTGCCAAAAAGGTTCAGAACGTTTAAAATAAAAAAATATATAAAAAATAAATGTAAAAATTGCAGGTTTGAAACGGAAACCACTAAAGTGAATAGAAGTGGGTGTAAAAGTGACGGTAAAGCTCTCACACTTCCCACCAGATGTGCGCGTTTGCGTTTGTGTGTGAAATGATTCACTGCACAGCGAGCGGGACGGTCGCGATGCATTCACTGACTGAGAGAATCGTAGGAATTACCAGCTCAACACATCCAGGTGAACCATAACGGTAAAATAAAGAGCGTACGGATAAATTCTGGGAAAGGGATGTAGCATCAAGGAACAACACATGATATCCTGACGCTATGCTAATATGTAGTTTATTTACAACTGACCCAAAGTTATCGTTTGACTTTGTGATGAATATGACCCAGCAAACACACTTCCTGGCGTGACTCCACCATTATTTATCCTGAAGTAGAGATTCTCCAACAAGCTGTTATTACAGAACAGGGCATAGTTAAATTAGTTTAAATGTAAAACTGTTCCCCCTTCATGATTCTATATTGAAATATAAAAATTTAAAAAAGTGTTTTCTGTTTAAACGCATCAATAAAACCTTGAGTCAATGATGCACTGAATATAAATTTGTTGTCAGGGCTTCTTTTTTGTTTGTTTGTTTGTTGTCAGGGCTTCTAAAGGTTCCAGACTTGAATCAGGAGTTAAAGCTCCACATTGAGTACTTGAATCCACCACAAATCTGAAGCCATGCTCAGAAGCAGCACACATACTGAAAACTTGATTTTATCACTTCACTCAATTCAATCAGTCAACTAATAATAAAAGAAGCAAAGAAGAAACAAAAAGTAAAAGGTTAGTAACAGACATGAGCTAAAAATCAGTGTGTTGGTAGCTGACTCATTCCCAGCACATACCCAGAGCGCTAATTGCGCAATATTCTTTGTTTTATTTGTTTTTACTTTGCCATTAAAATTTTAAATCAACTAAGCTGTCTGTTGGCAAAATATCTAACACACTAAAACATTTTAATAAAACTTAATGTTTGGGTGTACATCTACAACTTATGAACTTTTTGTAACAACCGATGGACACCACAGCTAATTGACCTTACCCAACACAAAAGTGGCCACTTAGTCATATTTATAGATAATACCAAAGGTTTATGTGGTAGTAGCTGAGAGTTATCCTTTACAAATTTTCTGAGCTGTAACACGTGTCTTACAAATATCACACTACATCATGCATGACGTCCCATACAGGACAGCTAACTCTGTCCCTTCTTAGCACAAGACAATCAATGGCATGAAAAGTAATGGGAGTTATGTATTTCTTCAAGGAATGCTGGGCTTTCCAATTTGAAGAAGCTTTTGTAACACAGGATTTATTGACTACAGTATTACCATTTTGACCTACATGTCCGAACCAGGTTGCATGTTTGAAAACTTAATGGGAGTTCTCAAGCTCTCAAGTCAGGCAGGTCATGGTGGGTCACCTTTTCTTCTGGAGCATGGATTCAGTTTCAGGACCATTTACTTTAGCTGTTGCAAAAACCTGTGCAATCACTGCTGGAACAAAAGGTAACCTTGGCTAATGCCTAAAGAATAAACATCATCAGGGCGGCTGTGGCTGAGTGGTTAAAGCAGTCGTCCTCCAATGCAAGAGGTGGGGGTTCAATTCCACCAGCAGTCACATGTCGAAGTGTCCCTGGGCAAGACAATGTAACCCTCATTGCCTCCTATGTGTGTGTCCCATCAGTGTATGAATGTGATAAAGCACTAAATATAGTGATGTATGAATGGGTAAATGAGGGTATGCAGGTTGTAGTGTAAAGTGCTTTGAGTGTCTTGATAAGATAGAAAGGTGCTATATACTGTAAGTACAGTCCATTTGCCATCAGTTTTTCTATAAACCTGTTGCAGCAGCTGCCGTCAGAACAACAGCTGAATCATTTTACCAGATTTATTTATTTCACGATGAAAATCACATTAAGCATCTGTTTAAAACCTGCTTCTTCCATCTTCGAAACATCTCCAGACTTCGCCCATCCCTAACTTTTTCCGATGCTGAGAAGCTCGTCCATGCTTTTGTCTCCTCCAGGCTCGACTACTGCAACTCCCTGTTTATTGGAATCCCTGGTAAATACCTTCAGAAGCTTCAATATATTCAAAACAGTGCAGCAAGGATTTTGTTGAGAGTTCGTAAATTTGAACATATTACACCCATTCTCCATAACCTTCATTGGCTTCCTGTCACCTACAGAATTCAGTACAAAACTGCTCTCATTACACATCAATGCTTACATGGAACTTCACCAGATTATCTAAAGGACATTCTTGCACCATACTCATCCACCCGGTCTCTACGGTCACAGAACAGTCATCTACTTCACATTCCGAGAACCAAATTAAGGACCATGGGAGACCGGGCTTTCAGTGTGGCTGCCCCCCGCCTGTGGAACTCTCTTCCTGACTGCCTAAGAGCTCCACAGTCACTGGTTGACTTTAAGAGCGGCTTGAAGACCTTTCTTTTTAACCGAGCATACTCTGCCTCCTCATGATTCTATCTTTGATCTTAGTTGATACTGTTATTGATTTTACTTGTTTTATTACTTGTTTTATTGACATTTAATTCTGTTGCACTTTGTAGCACTTTGAGATTTTCATTAATGAAAAGTGCGTTATAAATTAAATTCATTATTATTATTATTATTATTATTTATTTTAGGATATCTTATTATTGCATGCTCAGTCAGACAATTCCTGACATGAGAACACTGATATCATATCAGCTCAAACTTTTGTGGGCACCGCTGAAATTATGGTTAAAATAGACAAATCTATGATAAACACACAGGTGCTGAGCAAAAACGACAGTTTCTCAGATAAACAAACCTCGGACAACTTCCATTTTCCATCACTGTATCATCACTTCTTTATTTTTTTTGTCAGAAAATGGACCCAGTCTGCCTCCTAGCAGAACAGATGATTTACCCAGTACAGCAAAGAACACGATGAGATGTCCCAGTACAGTACAGCGTTTTTGAGCTAACAATGAAGAGTTCACTTTGTACTTTGCAATTTATTCACCCAGGAAAACTTGAAAACTGTATGTCAAGTTCTAAACATATCAGACATTAAACTATAGATGACTAAATATTTTTCTTGTGAAGCAAAACTATAAAAATAACATTTTATCTGGCTTCAAATTACTTTGTCACAGTCAGAAGACTCAAATGGGGGAGAAATTATTCACATTCTGAAGGGCTTAAGTATAGATAAACAAATAAATAAATTATGTTAAGCTGCATTTAAAAGCTTGGACTAAAATACACAGACAGATTTTAGAGAACATTTATTAGTTTTTTCCGTAAATGTCAGGAATAAACTGAGTCAAGCATCTTGTTGGTGGAATATCTCATCAACCAGGCAAGCAAAAGAGAAAAAAGCTGAATGCCATCTGCTAATTTTTAGTAATGTAACGCAAATATATTATAATAAAGTAATTTGTAAATCAAGAAAGAAATAGAATAATAAAGGCCCTAGCATTTCTTGAGAAATGCACACCACCCTCACGTTTTAGGCCAGAATTTAAGTCTAAAAT
>JBBPBX010008433.1:0-14226 GCA_038048925.1 Garcialebias charrua | reverse complement strand
ATATCATTGTGGCACTACAAATGCTACAAGGAAAGCTGCCCCATTCGAAAAAATGTGTTGTTGATTTATTCCTTCAAAAAGTTTCCTCATTCTGCCACAGGATGGCGCCAAACTGCTGTGCAAACAATGATTAAGATTGAACTTGTTGCCCACGGTGACCAGGGCCCAAAGTCCCACTGCTCATGATCTTTGTGGAAGCAAAGGAAAAATGACTCTGGCACAGACTGATGACTCGTATAGTTCTCAACAGGTACAACAAATATCCTTAAAAACGTTGTGATTAAGAAAACCACCTGAGATGTGATTAAATGCCAGTTTTACATCCTCTTTCAAGGACCTCTTCAGATGCTTGAAGGACTTCCTGTCAGTGGGTCAACTCAGAATAATACACTATTCATCTCATCGTGACTGATGAGTTCAACTGCCAGACATCCTGCTTGTTTCAGCTCTGAAAACACCACGCAGCAACTCACAGCGGCAGATTCTTATTTTGACATAGCAGAACTTTACAACAGACAGGACAGATTGTGGGATGAGTTTATTGTATACACAGCTTCATTAGCTGATTCCTCTCTGTGTGGCAGAGCAGCTGGGAGCTTCCTAAACACATGTTTAATGGAAGATATACTAGTGGCAGAGAACATGAGTGAACTTGTGGTTAGAAAATGCATGCTCGGAGGTAAAAAAAAATAAATTAAAAAAATGCTGAAACAGCAGGAAATCAAGTTTTTGCGTGTTTGGTTTAAACTGGCTTGTCAGGTTGCTTACTTCTTTTCTTACACGTCTTTAAAGTCTAAAAAATGAAGTTCATTAATTTGTCCTGTTTTATCTACCTTAGGTGTTGTGGAAATTCAATTTACTTTCAAGGATTCAAGGATTCAAGGTTCTTTATTTGTCATATGCACCAGCTGTGGTACATGTGGTGGTACGAAATTGTGTACACAGGGTCCCAGCCTGGAATGCTCCGCCTCCACTACGTCCCGTCTCAGGCGCTGCAAAGTTCTGTGATTATATGTTAATAAAACGTTCTAAAAAATAAAATAAAAACATGAAGCACTGGTCCAGCAAAACAAAAACACCCTGAAATCAGCAGAGCTTCACGCAGCCACGTTGGACATGATTTAATTCGCTCGTGACTTCCTCATTTCTGTCAGTGAGGTCTGGAGGAAGAAGCGATCACTTGACTTTTGGCAAAAAAACAAAAGAAAAGTCCAGAGCAGGGATGAAGAAGGGATATTTAATACATTTGTGTCACATACAAAACAGTTTTGCATCGCTTTGCAATTATTTCAACGAGAACCTGCGCGGCCGCTGCAGGGTTGACAGGCGGGGGCGTGGGTTAGGAGGGGGGGCTGGGTTAGGGGTGAGAAGTTAGAAGCTCTGTTTTTATTGGCTGGTTAACCGCGGGGCGCTCTGGTTTTTATAAATGCTTTTATTACCACCGGGAGAGGCCAGAGGACTATAGTTTTTTTCAGATATTACCTGTCAAACATCAATATATCAGGAGATAGTGGCCGAGTGAAGAAATATGTTTAAAAAATAAGTTACATACAGCAGCTTTAAGCATCTGTTTAAAACCTGCTTCTTCCATCTTCGAAACATCTCCAGACTTCGCCCATCTCTAACATTTTCTGATGCTGAGAACAACAAGACGTTTCGCTTCTCATCTGAGGAGCTTTATCAATTCAGTGAGGAGACAGTGAGAGGGAGAAGTTATAACAGGATAAGCCATTGACACGCACCAACATATGTAAATTGGAAACTAACACCCCCACATACTTGGGATAACACGTACCTGTGACCCATTCAAAGTTCAGTGTGTGAAAACAGAGCTTACAGAAAACACACACACATCCTACTGTATGTAAATTGACAAGTCACACTTCACACATTGATAGCAGGGACCTGTCAAAGTCTTTGTTAGTCTAATTCACAAACGAGGCTCCTCTGTTCTCATCAGGTGTGAGACGCCTGGGAACCAAACCCAGGGCCGCACCATAAGTTTTAGAAAGTTGAAATCTTAGACCTCCTCCTCTGTTTAACGATGGTTTCTCTCTTTTTACATAAATCGCCTCCTTCACACCTCTCTCAAACCACCTGTGCTCTCGGTCCAAAATATGTACATTTTGGTCCTCAAAAGAGTGTCCCTTGTCTGTGAGGTGGAGGTGAACAGCTGAGTTTTGTCCAGAGGAGGAGGCTCTCCTGTGTTGAGACATTCTTCTGTGGATGGGCTGTTTAGTTTCTCCAATGTATAAGTCTGGACAGTCCTCGCTGCACTGGACTGCATAAACTACACCACTCTGTTTGTGTGTAGGTGTTTTGTCCTTAGGGTGGACCAGCCTCTGTCTGAGAGTCCTGCTGGGTTTGAAATGTACTGGGATGTTGTGTTTGTTGAAAATCCTTCTGAAATTCTCTGATAGTCCAGCAACATAAGGCTACTGTTACAAAAAAGCAGACAAGAGGAAAAAGACATCCTTATTGTGTTTTGAAAATCTCCTCGCTGACTTGACAAAGGCCCAGTTGGGATATCCACATGTTAGGAGAGATTTTTCAATGTGTTTCTATTCCTTTGTAGCAGGTATTGTGGCTCCGGAAACGTTTAATTTAGTGAACAAAGGGGCAGAAATGGCTCTTTTGATCATAAAGGTTGCAGACCCCTGGGCTAGTGGGATGGCTCGGTGTCCCCGGCAGAAAATTTCCCTTATTTTTAAATCCAAAACTTGATAGGTATGTGTGCGTATCTGTGTAAATAGGCAATATTTGGTCCAAAAACGTGTTTTCAGTAACCCTACGGGTTGAACAGATGAATTGCACCTCAATTTTCTTATTGGTCTAGGATTCACACAGTGACGTGTTTTCGCAAGCTTTCGTTACATGCTCTGCTGCCTGAGTATAAAAGTGGAGCCACTCCCACGAGAAGGTCACTCCCCCCTCAGAGCTCAGGGCGGAGTTGGATTAGCTTTAGCAACATAGCACTAGCATTGGCATAGAAGAGCGACGATGTTCCAAGAAAGCCCTTCAAACTGATGTTCATCCACCCTTACACCATCAGGGTACAATCCGTTTGGAGGTGAGTACCATTTTACACCCTTTTATTCCAAAATGTATCTTTTGAGTATATGACACATTTTTTGGTGTGCTGTTTATTGCGGCCTTCAGCGTTGCTTCGTTGTGGCTAGCCCCACACATGGTTGTGGCATGTTTATCTGTTGCTAATCAATGCTAGTTTGTGTTGTAATTGCCAGTGGTGGGCAACGCTAATCCAAAAATTAGTTCCGCTATTTCTAAAGCACTAATTAATTTATTTAGGTCCGCAATTTCAAAAGCACTAATGTCTTATGAAAATTAGGGGAAGCTAATTCTAATCCGCTAATTAAATTCAACAATTGGTAGCAGCAAGTTATGCAATATTTGCACTACACTGCCAACTAGCGGTGCATGAACTGTTATACAGTAAGTTGTTTGAGTTTCAGAGTATTTAGTTTGGTTCTCTTCAACAGGTTTGACAAGGACAAAATGTACCCATTCCAAAGTCTGTTAGCTAAACTGCAGACATATTTGGCTGTTTTTTTTTTCTTCTTTTGTTACTTTTAGTACCACTAGATCGCATGTGTCAAACTCAAGGCCCGTGGGCCAAATCCGGCCTACCATAACCGTTTCTGTGGCTCTCTACACCCTAGAACTTCAAGATAACAGTTGTAAGCATGTTGCTCTCAGGTGATGGGTCCCCATCCCTACACTCCCTGGTCTCTCTGTTAATTGTCTTGCTTATCTCCTCCATTTTGTTGTCCAGGTGTTTGTGATTGTCATGCTGTGTGTTCATGTACCTGTATATAAAGTCAGGGATTTTTTAATTGATAAAGCTCTGTATATGTTGTATAACACAATCATTGTTCCACATTTAATCTATTGTATTGAGGTTTGGGGAAAAGCGTGCAAAACAATTACAAAGCCTGTTTTTATTTTACAAAAGAGAGCTGTAAGAGTAATCACCAGAAAACATTTCAGTCACCCATCAAACACCTTGTTTCTTCAGCTAAATTTATTGAAATTCCAGGAATTGGTAGAATATAGTATTTTATCAGTTATGTATAGGGCTCATAATAACACATTACCTTTAAATATCCAAAGAAATTTAGACAAAGTTATTACAATCTTAAAGGGACAGATATTCATCAAACCACAATTCAGAACCAGCTTAAAGGGACGGTCTACCTCAATTCAGGGAGTTGGATTGTGGAATGTTCTGGAGAGTGATGTTAAAAATGCAAAATCAATGTATACATTTAAGAAAAAGGTCAAAAAGGACTTGCTCAAAAACTATATATGATGTAGCTTAGTGTGTTTGTGTATTACACTTATGTTGTACTTATGATGTAGCTTAGTGTGTTTGTGTATTACAGTTAGAAAAATTAAGTAGAGTTATTCATTTTGTGATGTAGTTTGTGTATTACAGTTAGAAAAATTAAGTAGAGTTATTCATTTTGTGATGTAGTTTGTGTATTACAGTTAGAAAAATTAAGTAGAGTTATTCATTTTGTGATGTAGTTTGAAGGTTATCATTGGTTGAACAAACTGTGAAATAAGGGGCAGATATAATAAGATTTCATCTTCTTTCTGCTCCTTTCATTTTATCCTACTTGTATTCTTGTATCTGATGAAACTGTTTTGTATTGTTCTTTTAAAATGAATGAATAAACATCAAATCAAATCAAATCAACGGCCCAGTCAGAGTCCAGAACCTGAACCTGAAGGTGGGACCTTCAGAGAGCTGAGCAGAAACCTCAAAGAACTGAAGCAACAATGGAAAGTAGAGTGGGTCAGAACTAGAGGTGTCGTTTCTTCGCCCGAGCCCGACCCTACCCGAGCCCTACCCGACTTCGGGTAGGGCTCGGGCCATATTTTTGCGTTTGATTGGCGGGCCGGGTCGGGCTCGGGCTTTGATGTGGTTTTTTTTAATCATACAGCACAAACAAAACTAAATAAAAATGCACACAATATAAAATTGTTTTAATCTGCTTGTAAAGAATATAAGGCAGTAAGTTTACTGATGAGGAAATAATTAATAGAGTGAATTTAGATGGTGAAAACCGCAGCGCACTGAGCGCAGCCACTAAATTGGCAGCCAGAGAGCAGGCGCGCAGCGCGCGCCTGACAGCGTCTCCCCCGACATGCTGGACTTTTTAGTGACATTTCTCGAACCATTTTACCGTGCACAGAGAGAACTGGAGGGTGACAAATATCCCACCAACCTGGTTTGTCTCTGGAATGAGAAACTGAAGCAACACTGCCAGTCCTCACACACAGACTCTCCGCAGCAGGAGTTTCTGCGCCGCACATGCAGAAGTGCTGGAGCGCAAAATTATTATCCACGACTTGCACAGAGTTGCATTATTTCTGTGGCCTAACTTTAACAAGCTCAAAATGATGTCACCAGCTGACGTGCGTCAGGTGCACGCTCACGTCCGCACACTGCTCTCATCTGCGGCGGAACAAGTTGCCGCATTCCTGACATTCCTGAAGCTTCAACATCAAAAGTCACCGCGAGCAGCGCGCTCACACCTCCTCCATCAAAACACAGAAGAACAACATCAAGTTCTTTTGCTGAGTGGGAGAACGCAGTAAAAGCTTAAAAATAACGTAGTGTTTTTTTTTTTGTTGTTTTTTTTTTTTTAATCGGGTAGGGTCGGGTCGGGCGGTGATTTCTAGGAAATCAGCGGGCTCCCTCGGGCTTGGGTAATTAAACTAAGGGCTCGGGTAGGGTAGGGCCGTGGATTTCCGGCCCGATGACAGCTCTAGTCAGAACTCCTCCAGAACCAGGAGAGAGACTGATGAAGTCCTGCAGAGAACCACAGAGGGTTCTGCTGCTGAGGTTCTGTTGGGTCAGAGGCACAAGCTGAGGTTAAATTTTAATGATTTTAGAACTTGTTAAAGATCATCCATCCAGCCATCCAGCTAACTGTCTATCCATCCATCCATTCAGCTAAAAGTCTATTCATCCTTGTATCTGATGAAACTGTTTTGTATTGTTCTTTTAAAATGAATGAATGAACATCAAATCAAATCAAAAATAAGTCTGTATCTCTGTGTTTATCATTGTCCTGGCATTGTCTCCTGTTGCCTCTGTCTCCTGAGTTCCTTGTGATTCCCTGAGTATGTAAGTTTGCTGCCCTGCGGACGCCATTTTGAAGAGTCCTAATGGTGAACTACTTTTTTAAATCCAGCAGATTTGACCATTTCGTGAAACTCTCAAGCTCAGAAAAACTTGTGCTATAACGTCAGCTATGAAATATATTTTTTCTCAGCAAAGAAATAATTGTTTTACCGTGTTTTGTTGTAAAATCCTGGCTTCTTTGGCCGTCGCGGACGCCATTTTGAAGAGTGCTAATGTGGCGAACTTCTTTTTAAAAATCCAGACGCGTCGCGTAGGCCGCTGAGAAACATCCACAAGTTCACCCTCCATGTTAAAAAGTCTTCGTCTGACTCTTCGAAAACAAGCAATAAGGCTGCAGAGTAACACACTGGCTGCTAACTGCTATAGAGAGAGCACACACCAAGAGACTGAGGGGGACGCTTTTTTGTCACGGACCACATCCGGCGCTGACAGGATATAGTCTGTTAGCTGTCGTCCGAGCTCGTAAATACGTTATTTCGTTTTTACTGATAGATAATTAGTTATTAGCGGTACTGCATTTTAAATAAAAATAGCACAAATCCGCTTATGAATTATAAAACTTAGTCAATCCGCTGTAAAGCTAACAGATTATTTAGCTACGCTATAAGAGGATTAGCGCATTAGTGCTACCTAGCGGTCGGGAGCCCACCACTGGTAATTGTGTTTAAATGCTGAAAATCTAGTATTTCTTATGAACACCGCAGAGTGTGTGAACTCTTATGAACTCGGATAAGGAAGACCGCAACATCAAAAAACAATGGAGACTAGCTGTTGCTAATTTTAGCTGTTGTACTGGTTACGATGTTTTAGTCCCGGTGTTCTTTTGCTGCAAATAATGTTATGGATCAAAGGTATTTATAAAATAATATTTACTAGGGGAATGAATATCACGGTCATGTTTTAAATACAAAAATGTGTAGGCATGCGATGATTGTTTAAATGTAATAACAGCTTGTGTTTACATTATATGAACCCAGCAGGAAACCTTCAGCAGGAAACCTTCACCTCTGTGCTGCAGTAGTTTGCACTGGGTCATCCTTTCGACAGATCAACTCGGTGATAAAACTGTAATGTTTCTCAATTATGTTTGTTTGTAAGGTGATTAAAAATTTGTTGTTTTTTAGTTCCATGTGGCTTAAGCATCCAGGGAATCTCTGAGCCGTGCTTCCACAGACATCATGCTTGATTGGAGACATGTTCACATGTCGCTTGGTGGTAGCTGATTCACCAGGTATTCATGTTTTATTTATTACAGGTACTCCAATTAACCTAGTAGACTTTTATTATGGCAGATATTATATTTTAAAAAAAAAACGTTGTGAAAAAGTCTATGCAACATTAATTTTTTTTTTTGTTCATTGCTACCTGTCCCAACTTTTTTGGGATTTGTTGACACTGTGAAATTTTGAATCAAAATTTTTCTCCTTTAAAACGTTACATTTACTCAGATTAAACTTTTGATCTGTCATCTTTGTTCTATTATGAATAACATATTGACATTTGCCATCTCCACATAATTAAATTACGTTTTATTAACAATTTAGTGTCACAACTTTTTTGGAATCAGGTATGTATATGTAAAGATTAAAAAGAACGTTTGTTGCTCTTCTTGCCAACTGTGTTATCTCATCTCCTCTGTTCAGGACTGCAAATATCCAGGGTCAGGAAGGAGTGACCTTCCACTGCACCTCCTGTCCTAATTGCCTCCATCCGTGAGGACACTCCAGGTCCAAGCACAGCAGTGGGTGACCTGGACGATCAGGAGTTTGAAAAATGTGTTTTTCTTTGTTTTGTTTTAATTTTGAGAAAATAATAAATAAATAAACTGATTACAAAAACTAGTTGTTTATAATTCATTTTATTAACAGTAAGTTAATTCAAAACAACAAAAGGTTCTGTGTCGTGTCAGCCCTGCAAGCACTTTGAGATTTTCATTAATGAAAAGTGCGTTATAAATTGAATTCATTATTATTATTATTATTATTGCAAACCCACGGCACACCACCTCTAGGTCGTATGGGTTTTTATGCAGGTGGATGACACCACCTCTTCTGTATGATGGACGATGCAGTGGACAGCAGAACGAGGCGTCCCAAACACTCGAGACCACCTGCAGGATGCTCCACCTGCCAGCCAGAAAACAAACACCAGGGTCTCAGCTGTAGCACCCCAACCATGTCGTGGATCCAGGTCCAGGAGATGAAGCAGCACCAGAGACTCCCTGCTTCATCAGAAATCTGGTCTAGGATCTTCTTGGTTAAAGTAACAGTCCAGGACTGTCAGGTTAATCCTCCAGTACAAGGGTCTGGTCTGGTTCAGGAAATGTAGAGAACAAAAACATTATTACCGGTAGTTAAAGATTAAATATTTTATAAGATATTAAAGCATTATCTTAATAATGAGGCTTAAGGTAAATATACTGATGCTCATTGAAAACACGAGTGCTATTTTATTAATAAAAGAAATGAAAGACCCTGTTTTTAACATTTTTACAACCACTTTATGTACTAATGGATTTTATACAATAGAATATTGGAAAATGTTATGCTGTATTCTAAATTTAAAATAAGTTATAAATATTATACTATTTTGATTTATTAAATTATTAGTAAATTAAGAAGATACATTTAGATATTATTTATTATGCACAAGTTAACATAGTTAATACTGTCAGTCACTGAAATTATCCATGAAACTACCGTTTATAGCCAAAAAAAAAAGAGTCATCCACCTCAAAGTCCACAACCTCACTGACATAACTACCTGTAGCTGTGTCGCTGTGTTCACTGTCCATGTTGCATATATTATGCTAATGCTAGCTGCATATCACGGTCCTGACCACACCTCCTCACTCTACCCCCCACCTCCTCCCCTCCTTTAGGCGGTGCCTCTACTGCCTCTCGGAACTCCCACTTTGTTGCAGTTTTTGAATCTGGGATTGGGGCGGAGCTACAGATCCACAGGGAGGTTAGCTGCACTTTAAACAAGAAGGAAACCAAAAAAGATCAACAATTTTGAACAAGTACTTCCAGAGTAGTGTGAATGGGACCACAATAATGCATGCACACAGTTATAAACACAGCACAACATGTTAAGAAATTAGTGTTTGATTGGTTATTTCTTTCTTGCAACAATGTGTCTTGGACAATAAATCTTACACCATTGCAAAGTCTGTTTATTTCCCACATCTGTGCCGCATTTGTACGGAAAAAGCATAAATGGGTTGAGCAGTAGATTTGAGAATGTGAACTGTGCCCATGAAAAGCATGCCAAGCTCAAGCATGGACCAGCTGCTACAGTGGTCCATTGGTATAAGCTAAGCATGCCACAGTTGACTAGTTTTGATAGGACTCATGCCTTTGGGCAACTTATAGCTTGTGTTCTACAAAACCAAGTTGCGGCCTTATTTGGTGTGCACCCAGTCCTCGACTTACGAACGAGTTCCGTTCCTACGGCCGTTCGCATGTCGAAAATCACTGTGAGTCGGAAAACACACGAGCCTCCACTTATACACGTACATGTACAGTACTGTACAGTTACCAAGCACTTTGCCTATCCTAACACAGTACAAAAAACACATACAGTACATTTGGAGACATAATGAAGGAAACAAATAGTTAATTTCTTACTGTTAGCTGGTGAAGCCTGTTATTATGTTAGCTCGTTGCACGTCCGAGCTCTGCAGCTTCCAGCTGCTTCACGCGGTCCAAACTGTTTACAGTAAGGTCTGTTAGCATGTTAGCTCGGTGTTCCCGCGGTGAGCTGGTGGTGTCGGCCGGCGTGGTGGGATGCGGCGCGGCGGAGCGATCGGCGGCTGCTGCTCCGGGCCTGAGACGTCCACAGAGTTCACCAAGCGTTTCCAGCTCATTTTTATCCATATGAGGCAACCTCTGATCGGACACACGGTCCTCCAAAGCCGGCTGTCGAGGCCGGAGCTAACCGAAGCAAACCAAAAGCTGGCGGACACACTGCCGAAAACTGGCGGACACTGCAGAAAACTGCCACAAACTGTAAATTGGCTTCTAAATAATAATAATAATAATAATAATAATACTTTATTTATAAAGCCATTTAAAACAACCACAGTTGCATCAAAGTGCTGTACACATGAAATCAAGAACATTTAAACACATAAAATAAGATTTTTCAATTTTTTTATTTTTTATTTTTTTATATTTTTATTAATAAGATGCATTCGTAATACTGCATCGTCGTAAGTTGAGGA
The DNA here is from genome assembly GCA_038048925.1 of Garcialebias charrua. Classification (NCBI taxonomy): domain Eukaryota; kingdom Metazoa; phylum Chordata; class Actinopteri; order Cyprinodontiformes; family Rivulidae; genus Garcialebias; species Garcialebias charrua. The sequence goes on along the minus strand of JBBPBX010008433.1, from coordinate 3,826 downwards.
CTACCTGTACTTATTTTCATTCACTGGCCTGGAGATGAGTGTAGACCCCAGAGTCCTGGCCTGATGATGTTGCTCTTCTGTGCTGGGCCATCCTTTTGGCCAGTGGCTGTTTAGTTTCCCAATGTAAGTCTGATCACGGCCCACAACATACGGAATGGCCACTGGTCTGGGTCTGGGTTCCTTCTTTTCACCTGATGGCTGGCTGGAGTCCTGTTTGGGTTTCTTCTCTGCTTTCAGGAAGGCCCAGTTAGGATATCCACATTTCTCTAGAGCCTGTCTTGTGTGTGATTTCTCCTTCTGTCTGGCTCCTGAGTTAGTGGGGACGCTGTCTGCTCTGTGGTACAGAGTCCTGATGACTCCTAACTTGTGCTCCAGAGGGTGATGGGAGTCAAACTGTAAATACTGGTCTGTGTGTGGTGGGTTTGCGGTACACCTCAGTTTGCAAATTTCCTCTATCAGAAACTGAGACCTCACAGTCCAAGAAAGCCCGCCTGACTTTTTTTTTTTACATGTTCTTGTGTGAACTTGATATATTTATCCACAGAGTTGATGTGGAGAATCCAACCAGCGGACCTGAGTCAGCCTTGTTAAACTTACAAATGCCTTTCCTTTACAAATGGGACACTATTTAGGGTGAAACAAACAAACTTTTCAAGCATATGAGATTCATTACCAATAAGTATTGTTAAAACTTGTTTTAAAATAATAAACCAAACACAAATGTCCCTACTTTACCATACCATACCATACAATTTTATTTATAGAGCACTTAAAACAGCAACAAGGCCAACCAAAGTCACTTGGGATGTGCAAAGTTTATTAAAGTGGTCAAATAAACCCCCTCATATATTTTTGTTCTTTGGGAAGAAACAGAAGTATTGGATAAAACCCACACATACAAAGTCCAACCTGAGGTTTGACTTATGGGCCTTTCCATCTATGATGCAACAAGTGCTAATCACACCACCAGTATGCAGCTTTAATATTGATTTACATTTGACTGGCATTATATTTGACAGTTCATTTCATCTCCACTACATTGTGGGAAGATTGTTTTGTCATTATTTCAAGCAAAGTCTATTTTTAATATCACAAATAGTTGAAAACAGCTTAAATTAATTCTTTAAAATAGTAAAATGTTCAACTAGCTATAAGCAAGTGCAAAAATGTAACTGGACTGTTTTTAGCTTAATGAATTTGATACTAAATTACATAAAGTAAACAATATTTAACAAATCTCTACATGAGTAAACATTTTTCCATTTTATCTGCCTAAAGTATTTTGCACAGTGCATCTGATTGTTTCGTGAAAACAGCAGTGGAATTGATCAGAATGAGCAAAGTGTTATTGAGCAAATCAAAGTAAGGATGAAAAAATCATCATAGAAAAATCTGACTATGCGGAAAATGGAAAAGTCTTCTTTCCCCGCTTTCTTGTGCTTTCTTTAGTTGTAGAAATATTCAGTTAGGATCTCTGAAGTTATTTCCTGTCACAAAAATACAACCGTTTCCTGAGAGAAATACAAACCCACATTTCACGCCTGTGCATGTGTGCACATGCGTGTGCCTTATAAAGCTGGTCGAAAACTGTGAACAGAAGTTCAGAAAAGGCTAAAGTTAGAGGAACAGAGAGCTGCAGTCGTTTTGCGTCAAAACAAAAGTCAAACAAAATCTAAAAAAGGTTTGTCTGCAGATTCCCTGAGCAGACGCTTGAAACGGAGAGACGCAGAAGAAGAAGAAGACGACGAGGCTGGAAAAGGCTGCACCTGTTCTCTGTGTAGAAGACAAAAAAGACTCGCCTGGAGTTAAAAAGAGCATAAAAGAAAGAAAGTGAAGGTGAGAAGCGGAGAGAAGAGACCTGGCACAGGAGCAAAGTTGGTGTCGGGGGTGAAAGTAGATCTAGAGCTGTGATGGAAATCCTACATGTCTATCACGGACCCATCGGTAAGGAGGAGGGCGAGCGCCGGCTGGCCCAGGACGGGAGAGACGGCTCCTACTTGGTCCGAGACAGTGACTCTGTGCCGGGCGTCTTCTGCCTCTGTGTGCTGTGAGTGCAAACACAAACTTTAGGACACATTAACAACTGAAAATTTCCAATCTGAAATTTGTTTTAATTTGTTTTTAACGCTTTGCATCCGTCCAGAGGACCCAACTTAACTTTGCTAGATTTTTTTTTACCTGGATTATTGCGCATGCATTAGGATATTTAAAAAGTATTGCGTTGATCCAAAATGCTGCTACCAGTCTTAACTGGAGTTAGTGGGAGAGATCGTAACTCCAATTTCAGCTTCTCTCCACTGAGTCCCTGTCAAGTCCAGAATATAATTCAAAATCTTACTTCTAACCTACAAAGCTCTCAAACACCTAGCTCCATCTTATATTAGAGATCTTATTGTTCCATATTTTCCAAACAGAGCACTTCACTCTCAAGCTGCAGGTTTACTCGTGGTCCCTAGAGTTTCCAAAAGCAGAATAGGATGAAGATCTTACAGTTATCAGGCTCCTATCTTGTGGAACCAACTTCCAGTTTCTGTCCATGAGGCTGACACATTGTCCAGTTTGAAGACTGGGAACAAGACTTTCCTTTTGATAAATCCTATAGTTAGTGCTGGCTTGCTATGCTGCTATAGGCTCAGACTGCAGGAGGACAAATTGATTGCAGTTCTTAAAATGAATTTTTAAAATTGAATAGTTTTCATTTGATACTATTTCTATCTTAACATGTGATTCTTCACCTGCCATTGTGTATCTGTTCCTCTCAAACCCAGCATGAGGGAGTTTTTCCTTTCCACTGTCTCCTTCATGCTTGCTCAAGATGAGAGTTCTGTGATGGAGTTAAACTCAAAGCAGTCTGCTCCTCAGATAAATATTGTTAAATTCATATTTTTATATATGAATGCTTCTGTTCAGTGCCCTGAGACGACTCTTGTTGTGACTTGGTGCTTTATAAATAAACTGAACTGATATTTCCAATCTGAGTTTCTGCGTGTTGACAATTATTCACCTCTTTAAAGCACAAAAGCAAACAAATAAACGTGAACGTAGGTAAAAAAAAGTTAAATGAATGTGTGGTTTGTTGTTGAAGATCATTTTCTGGTACCACTGTAGCAGAGATGGTGACAGTGGGAGTCAACTGAAAGGTGCGTTTGTGTTTTCAGGTGCAAAGGGTTCGTCTACACATACAGACTTCACAAGGACGAAGCAGGCTCATGGGCTGCAGAAGTGAGACACGTTATCTTCTGCTTTTTATCGTTTCTTTTTCTTTTACTCCTCTTCAAACCGGCAGTGTTCACACGAGCAGCTGCACATCTGTCTTGCGGTGTTTGCTGTTTATTGGGTAAGAAGTTGTTTTGGTGTCACAATAATCCAACAAGCTGTGGATCTGAGGTAAACACGTTTCTCTTTTCTTTTCTTTTTTGGCGAGATGTGACCGTGCTGAGAAATTGGTACATTTTTTTTTTCCTTCAGCAATAACACCCTGCCCGCAACCGCCTCTACCCCCACCCCCACCCTCAACCCACATGCACTTCAAATTTAAAGATGCCACAGCATCCACTGTGCTGCACAGATGTAAAACGCAGAATTGCATTTGACAGGATTTCTGATGGGATATGTAATTGAGCGCTGAGGGTTGGCAAACACTCTGAGATGGGAATGTACAGAGACATCCGATGGCTCTGTGTCTTTCTGTGTCTCTGTGTGAGTGGTGTGTGTGTGTGAGACGACTGAGCGGGACGCTGATGCAAACGACACCCTGAACAGCGTCACGCGCACCGACGGTGGACTTGAGTTACACAAATTTCACTACGAGCTCAATAACAGTTTA